>JAMPIV010018545.1:0-152500 GCA_024509875.1 Oreohelix idahoensis
ACACACTTTCTATCTGCCTCTAACACCTCACTCTCCCCTTTGTTTCTGCTTCAGTGACTACTCTGACACTGCCGTATTCTGCTGAGGTAGCGTCTCCGTTAAGCCACTATTCTCTGTTTTGGTCGGGAAAGGAATTGTGACCGCATGGCCTTCACGCTAGCATTATCCCTACTACTTCCACGCTAAGCATTTATACGTGCTATAATATGCTATAGTCCGTTCGGAAATTCGTGCCCACAGAAAGCGTCAATTTTCTCCAAAACTGTTTGTTGTATGGACATGAATTTTTGCATGCAGTCTTAGATTTTCCATGCAGTTATTAATATATTTTTTGCCCTTACAAAACTCATGTCATGTTCGAATTTTCTTCTTTACGTTATATAAATAGCTCTTACTGTTGTCAGGGTTAATTTTTAGTAGTTTTACAGGAAGGTTACAAGATCCGTTCAAAAAATATATATATATATTTTTAATTAGTTACTCGCGACTGTGTACAATAGGTGCGCACTCGTGCGGACATGTAGTCACTACACTAATTTAAAAAAAAATATTTTTGAACGGATCTTGTAACCTTCCTGTAAAACTAATAAAAATTAACCCAGACAACGGTAAGAGTTTTTTATATAACGTAAAGAAGAAAATTCGAACATGACATGAGTTTTGTAAGGGCAAAAAATATATTAATAACTGCATGGAAAATCTTAGACTGCATGCAAAAATTCATGTCCATACAACAAAGAGTTTTGGAGAAAATTGACACTTTCTGTGGGCACGAATTTCCGAACGGACTATACATACGAAATAACAGAAAGTCGTGTGCAAAATGTCGAAAACAGAGAGACGTGTGCAGAAATTGTAACGTGTGAAAAAAAATGGGACGTGTGGGAAAAGGCGGGAAAAAAGAAGAAATAGTATAAATAGAAGAGATGTGGGCGATAGGCAGTGATTTCAGGATTTATGATTCCAATGATTCCATGAACCTGGACTTTTGAGGATTTTTCAAATAGTGTTAAGTGAACTTTGTCTTTGAGAATATCAAGACAAGTATTTTTTTAGTAGACAAGTGTGTGTATTATTCAGTTGGATTATATATTTTTCATTTTGGATAAACAACCATCATTTTGTGAAATTTACAGTGTTTGTCTAATGACATCAATAAACTTTAATATAATTTTTTACTGAATTGCTGGTTGTGGAAATTTACAGTAATTTCTTTTGGATATACGTTGTTGTGCTGAAACTGTTTTGCTTATCACCAAACTTAAAGGGAAGAACAAACCTGGAAAGAAGAAGAAAAATGAGTAAAGGTCAAGTATTACCATCTCTGGCGGAAGGCCAGTTAGCACTTGAACCACAACAACATGTGAAGGATTAACTCTAATTGAATATAACAATCAATATAACTAATTGATGCCGTAACCGGCCCTGCCACATAACATACTAATTGGTGCCATGACCTGCGCACAAGTAACTGACGCTGCCACAGAATTTTGACTCTCTCTCCTGCCCGGACTACTGCTGCTGATGACCTCTGACAATAATGACTAGGTACTTGACTTAGTATGTAGAGGATTCACTGTTGACGAAAACGTAATTTCACCTGCCCAGTTACCCCTCATTAGGTTTAGGGCCGTCGGTTTTATTATGACCGACTTTCTTAAACGACGACACCAGGCCACGTGCCTTTGTTTCGGTGTGTGTATATGAGCTTAGAGCTCAGGATTTTAAAAAATCCGTTTGCTGAATGATGCTTCACTGAAAATGGAACTGCTTCTTTTTTTCTGTGACAGCCGTACTTGGCACCAATAACCACCTCGTCACCAGTGCTCTTCACCTCTGCCGATAGCTCGAGCACTAGGCTCCTGAGACAACAACTTTCAGTTGTAAATTGGAAGGCCGGTTACACCCTCCCAATTCGTGCCGTGACAACTCGCTGTGGAACAAACAACAACAAAAGCTATATTACACGTCAAAAGGTACAAATCTCAAATACTTAACTCCCCTAAAATAAATACCTCTCCCCTTTCTATTCCCGCACCAGCGATACATAATTATTTATGCCCCAAAAGGGTCAGCCTCCCATGCAATCTCCCCTCTGATCTATCTATCCCGTTTTACAAAGTAAACATTGGTCTGTTCATAACTCCCAGACGGCTGACCTAGATCTTTTGTTCTGCATGACTAGCCACGTGTCACAACAATTCAAACTTTCGGGGAATCCATCCTGTCTGTGAAACTAAGGGCTACTTTATCACTGACCCTTGGTGTTCATTGATCAATACAAAATTAAATCTAGGACTACTTAAAGTCATCTCCGTAATATTACTTACATCTCTATGGAATAAAATTATTCCCTTATCAGAAATATAATTTTTATCTCTTTGTAATCTGACTATACAGTAATAAAAATGCACAATAAATAACGTATAAAATTTACGCTAGCATATTCATACTGCCAAAAATTATAAACAATCAAGGTTATCAATTTAACCCCCGTAGTTAAATACACGCGTTCCTGTATTCTCAATAATGTTAACTTCACTCCTCCTCATCTAACTGAATATCGTCCCGAATTAATACTCAATTTATTAACAGTATACACGTGCTTAAAATTACACACATCTGCTCCCGTATAATCTGTAAATTGTCATAAATCAAAGATGCGGGATTTTCTACAGACCTTCTGTTAAATATTACAGAGCACACACTTAATATCTCAAAATCTTTACCCTCTCCTAGATACGGCGATTATCATAGAAAGAATTTATGCACCATTACATTTCCAATTTATCTCTAAGATAATAATTGATGGTACGTTTTGTTTAAGAAATTAAATTAAAACTTCCTGAGTAAACTTTACGTTACCCGGCTAAGATCTTATTTAAAACAAACTATAAGTTATGGTTTACCCTAGTCGAATTTCTCCGTAGAGCAGACGATATATATATATAGAATACAGGCGTACACTTTCACGGCATGAAGTTTTTCAAACAAAGAGCCCCACTAATGAAAATGCGCGATTATATATAATTGCAAATCCCACCCTGACCTATGCCCCTACGTCATAGCTTAGCGTCCTTCTTAAACCAATGGAATTACTGGAAAAATTAACGGTGACCTCCGCCAATAGATTTTAAAGCATACTCATAAGTTCGTTTATCCCGATCGCGCACATTCCAATTGCGTCATGTTAAATCATGTTATGCTGACTACGTGAGCAAATTTAACTTTTGATTCGCTCAAGCGCCCGTTCTTCTGTACATGGGTAGAGGTTTATCACACACCCCAATTAATACAAGCGCCTAATACAATAAACTGACCGCGATTATTTACATAAAGAAAATGAGACTACGTGATCGCGATTAATTTAGCGAAAAGAACTGGTGCAAATCTAACATAACCTCCCCGGTAATCCCTATTATAAACGCAATTATTTACCTACAGAACAAGACAAAACTCGATATATTTACAGAGAGAAGAACTTTGTGCCACTCATATAGTTACAAAGAGAAGAAGACTTGGGCAAACTCAAATAGAAGAATGAAATGGGGCCTGTTGAAATATAAATCACAGTAACTCTATCACAGTGGGTGTCGTGCTTAGATAGGTTTTAAAGTTATTTAAGGTCCCGCCTGAGTATATTGGATGGTGATAATACGTGAGAAATAAAAATGTAAGAAATAGATTTTTCACGAGTGAATATTTAAGGAGAAGATCTGTCTCTGGACTGAGTAGTTTCTCTAGTCCAGCCAATCTATACGACTATAATTTAGTATAAGACAATCTTGCACCCCCTATATTGAGAAATATAAGTTTACTAAACACATACACACACAGCTATGTGACAACAAGACACACAAACGTGAAAAAAACTATGGTTAATTTGGGTATGGGTCTGACCAACATACACAAAGTTAGTTCTTTTGTTGTTTATTATCACTAAACTTTACAACATCGAATATCTAAAAGAGAAAGATCAAATACATCAGAATTACATGCATAGAAAATAACAGAATACCTATGCCCTCCCCTCATTGAGAAGAAAAAGGACCCAACAAGTTAATAACCCCAAAGGTTAAAGGTTAGCAATAGGTTACAGTATAGACAGTAAATAAAGAACACAGTTCTCACTAAACGTTATCCAATAAAATTAAACAATAGTCAAACAGAGTGCATGTGATACAATGTTTCCTGTACTAAAGAAAATATTTCACTCTCTCTCTCTCTTTCTCTCTGTCATATGTGGCCACACACTCTCGCTTCTTACCCTATTCTTGATGAAACAATCCGTTGGATGTATAATCCATGAATATGTATTTAAGGTCCGGAGTATTTATCGTCCGAATTGGGCCCCAGTCCCTCCTTTCAATAATTAAATTTTATAAGGGGAACGCCTAATGTGGTGGTTGATTTTCCTGGATAAACCATGTCACCTTGGATAGTTAATGCCGAGACTCTCTGAGATCTGGTGTTCACAGTAAACAGTAGGAAAACATCTGATTGCTAAAACTGTTAATTATTGTTACTTGATGATGATGATGGAAAATCCTATCGGCTGGCTCTGGTGAGTGCCGATTCTGAAATAACGTAACTCTTCTGGATAAATATCCACTTGGAAACGACTGTCAAATGTCGGGAGAATTGTTATATCTGTTACACCCCAGTGGGCTGATAAAATGCTAAAAATTATATATCTCTGGGTATTTGTAAGTCCAGTTAAATTTTACTATTTAAATTTTCGTTAGTCTCTGTGGCCCGTCCTGTTCACAACTGAACTGGGAGACGCGTAAGCCAAGAGAAGACAACTTTAATTCAATCAGTAAAATGGAGACAAGGCCCAAGATAAAGCCAAATAAAAAAACCGCCGTTGATCAGGTCATGCCTAAAGGATATAGGAACATTATGAAAACATTACTGCTAATAATATCTACATACGATATAAGCACACGTTGTCTCTAGCCTATTCCTATCTGGTCAGTTATCATTTAATTTATCCATACGCGCACTTTAACAAATATCGCCTGTAGCTAAGTAGCTATTAGAGGGTCGGCGTCGGTTTGTTTAGTCGCATGATATTTAAACAACAGTCACTTACTAAATTACACCAAATGAAATAAACGTGAGTTCTATTCCGTCAATTATCCGTCGCCTAGTGAATTAATTAGTCAACTGTAAAGGGCAATTTTTACTATCTTGCAATATAATACATTTATATACTTATTATGTTCGCAAATATTTTGTGAGCAAAGTGTTTCCTTTTTAAGTGCTTAAGGAGAAGTCATTTTTGAGTTACTTCCCTTGAAGGCAGTTCCGTCATCTTCGATCGGACTCCGCGGACGAATTTAGGCCTACTGCGATTTATTCTTTGGCTGGGTAGGAATAGATTATTCTTGCTTCAGTATATCTATGGCCTGAATTTATACGTAGTGTTTGTATGAGTAGGACGAGTCTGTCTTATATATGGATATCTTTACATTTCTAAGTCGAACTATGTTGGTTGTCGCTAGAATAGGTCAAAGGCTATGCAGCGGAAGTATCGCTAGCAAGGGGTGTGATTCATGGCTGTCATCCTGTCTGGATGTAGAATTTTGATGTAGCCGGCCTATCGCCGAAAAAAAGTGATCTATAAGTAGATGGGGAAAAGTGATAGTCATTTAGACATGTTGTATGTACTTTACCCCAGTGTTTATTCTCTTTTGCCAAGGAATGGCAAAGTTATATTTCGCATAGAAAGGTAAAACCACAATTTATTATGAACTTGGGCTTCGCCATCGTTGTCGATAAACAGATGCACAGTGGTACTTTTGAAAAGAATATTTATTCAAAGGAAGATGACATTCCTATGTATCAGCACTAGATTATATGATATTATTCAATTACCTCTATGACAGAAGTTATGAAGAAATGAGGACATTTAACGAATGACCAATTTTTGGTCTGGATCCTATAGTGAGTGAAACTCACGAGAGAAGAACAGCCATGTTGAAATTCATATACTTTGTATTTATCGAGTGAGAAAAAGGGATGCCTGTACTATCGCTCGATGAACCAAGAGATCACTGCTACATGTGAGAACCCATGTCTGGGATTCCTATATCTTTATGGAAAAAATATATATATTGAACTTTACGTGAAGGGATATTCGCTAGACGAGATTAGGTCTAGGAGCCTTCCTATATATTGGTTATGGTCTGACGTGCCCAGTCAGTAAAGCCAGATGATTTACATGATGGAACTCTGAATGCTTATTTACGAATGCTCCATTATGATATTTGCCAAGCATGAATGCTAACTTAAGATGATATGCCTGTGATCAACATTATGCTGTCTATGTCGACATTTGTTCCTGTAACCATACACGTACTGTCCAAGTGTGCGTCTCATTAAATGTTATAAAAAGACCACCGTAGTTCCAGTACTTCTTGAATTCGAACAGTGTGAGTATGAGTGATGTACTACCAACTTGTCAACTCTATCGAATCATTCTACCATTCGCGTTCTGACATTCATATACACACTCATTGTCTACACTCACATTCTTGTCGGAGCCTCATCACGTTCCAGGACAAGATGACCTGTATGACCAAAACTGTGCTGGGTTTAATGAGTTGACAATCGTTACACTTTACTACACCAGTCCCAACATCTACATTTATCAACTGGTGTGCCAGCTTCCTGGGTCAACCTGCACAGTGACCATATTGAGAAGTAAACTTCTGAGACCAGACGTTCCTTAGGGTCTGTTACGACACACAAATACATCAACAGTACAACTCTACAGTGATGTCAGCGTGACCTGTCCTGTCGAGAGTATGCGGTAACTAGGTCAGCGTTTGTTGACATTTGGTTCGTTGGACATTTGCCATACAACTGACAGTGTTCTACAGCAAGCTTGGTTGAAACATAGAACATTACACATCAGGACTGGAGAATATTTGACAGTGTTTGCGAAAGGAAATGTTATTGAACTGAGAAGTCCTACATCGATTGTTATCATTCACATCAACGATGGAACTTCTATTTCTGTGTTGAATTTAAAATAATTAGACCAGAAGTATTTGTTTAATAAAGTACCACAGTACTGTACTATTAGGCAGTGTAACTGAGCCTTCTTTACAACACATTCTTTCTGCAACACTCTATTTACATCATATTGCCATACTATTTATGCATTTATGTATTTATGTTTAAATATTTATATGTGATATTTGTCACACAACAGAGTATCCCACGTAATAGAGGGTCTGATGTGTGCGTTTCTATAGGTGCAATTTTCTTGATTGAAAATTTGCTGCGACAGCTGTTGCTATTAGTGTTAGCTGTGAAGACTGTACTCATTGTTGTTTTTGTAATATTCCTCTGTTCTTTAGTTTGTTTTGATTTGTTTGTAATTTGTTGGTCTACCCTATTCTATCTTTCAGTTCTATTCTCAATTTATATTTATATACTGTGGCGTTATTTGTATTTGTTATCCTCTTGCGGGTTATCTTTTATTGTTTTTCCCATTTGATTTATGTCATTTCCGCAAATGTTTTCATGTTCTTCTGTATAACTGTTTTGTTTTGTGCCTGATCGACATACACTATTTAAAATATAGTTGATCATATAAATTGATGTACAAGAATCAACTGATAGTTAATTGCTATTACTAAAGGTACACAGTTGATGATATAAAACACTATTTCTGGTGCACTGCACTTATATTATAAAGTGAACCAGCAACTTATAGCTGTTATTATATAAGGATTTATACAAGACCTTTGTAAGGCTTGTTTCCCACAGTGATTGGGATAGTTAAGTACTATTTTCCACAGGTTAAAAAGTTATCATACAAGGTCTTTGATTAAGACTAAGAAAGTGAATTTATTTACTTTTGCAAATTACTGATCTTATTAGACAACATGTCTACATTAGATTATTTTATCACACAAGGCAGGGCTCTTGATAAGACTGGTCAGCAATTAGAAGAATGGGCAGTTGCTCAATATGACAAAGCATTAGCTGCTGCTGCTGAAGAAAGAAAAGCATTGATTGAAGAAAAGAAATTAGCAGCTGAGGAGAAAAGATTAGAAGCTGAGGAAAAAAAATTACAAAGAGAGGATGAACAAAAGAAATTGCAGATACAGACTGATGAAAAAAGATTCCAGATGGAAATGGAAAAAAGAGAGAAGAAAAGATGAAGCTGCTGCAGAAGAGAGAAAATTACAAGCTGAAGCTCAAGAGAAAAAAGCAATAAGAGAACATGAACACCAAAAAGAACTTTTAGCATTTGAGTTAGAAAAGTTAAAGTTAACAAACATAAGTGATGGTAATCAAGCATCTGGTGGTAATGGTAAACCCTTTACTTACAAGGTCAAGGTACCAGCGTTCAACCCTTCCAGTGATGACATAACATTCTGGCTAAATAGATTTGAACGCTCGTGTCGAGCCCATAATGTGGACAAATCACAATATGCAACCAGTTATCAGAAAATCTGAAAGGTGATTCTCTGACTAGTTTAAGTTTGGTTGAAGAGGCTGACAAAGATAACTATGATGTTATTAGGGCAGCCTTATTAAAGAAGTATCAGTTGTCTGAAGAGGGTTATCGGAAGTTGTTTAAGACAATGGTGCCTGAGGCAGGTGTAGAATTCTCAGAATTCATTGCAAGGACACGTCTTACATTTGATCGTTGGATTGAGCTATCCAAAACAGAAAAGACTTATGAAGCCCTTATGGACTTGATACTCAGAGACAAGATTATGTCAAGTATAAATAAACCTTTCCTCGAATTCTTACATGAGCGTAAACCTAAGTCTCTAAAAGAAATGGAACAGTATTGTACCCAATACGTCACTGCACATCCGGACGTAGCTATTAGCAACAGTAAGGTTAAAGAAGGTATGCCAGTTGCTTCTGCAACACCATACAACCCTAATCACTCTCACAAATTCCAAGGACCTCAAAATAGGTTTAATAAAAAAGGTAACTATTACAGTTATCAGAACCAAGGTAACCAATCATTTCAGGGTTCTTCTTCGAATACCTGGAGAAGAGCTGACAGCCCTCGATTCAGGGGTGGTCATAATTACAGGAACTTCCGCAAAGGAAGTCATTCTAGAAACTATCCAAGTTTTCCTTCATGGAGACAACAGGATCATAATTACCGAGATACTCATTATAATGAATATGATGATAGTAACCAAAGGAGCTATGATTCAAACCCGAGTAGGGGTTATAATAGTGGAAACAATGATAAGTACAGAGGCAATAATAACAGAGGTAGAGCACAATTCAAAAAACATAAAGCTCATTACCAGGCGAACTCTGCACAGCAAGAGTCCCACGAAGCCTATAAACAAAATAAAGATAATGATGACTCTAATAATATGGCATGTGCCGCTTTTGATTTTGGGAGAGCATCTCAGTGCCCCCAATGCAAAACATTATTTGAGCCAACCACAGTGTCTACTTTAAGCTGTGGGCATCCTCTTCCCGCTCTTCCTGCGTCAATCGCGCATGATGGGAGAGGTTCTCTTGTCTTACACAAAGGTTTAGTAAATGACAATCCAGTCTCAGTACTTTTTGATTCTGGATGCACAACTATTGGGGTTAGGCAGTCACTCATAGATCCTTCTCATTCTACAGGCAAAGTAGTCAAATGCGTAACATTTGGCGGCACCATAGAGAAATACTCTACCGCTATAATTAGGATTGCTACTCCTTTCTTCACAGGAGATGTACACGCATGTCTTTTGCCGAATCCGATCGCTGATCTTATCATCGGTCGCATTCACGGAGTCAAAGAATGCACTCCGGAGCAAATTTCCGTTTGGGAAAATCAAAATATGCAATCTGCTAATGCGGTAGTCACTAGAGCTCAAGCTCTCAATATGCCTGAAACTTCATCTGTTGAAGATAATGAAGTGCATAACCAAGATGATCCCTTGGTAATTTCTCGTGACTCGTTTATAAAACAACAAGAAGAAGATCCGACTCTTAAGAAATTCTTCACTCTTGTAACGAAAGGTGATCCGAATAAAGATTCAAATTGTAAATCTTGGATTACAATGAAGAATGGCGTACTTGTACGTATGGTGCAAGACTCCACTAAGTCAAGTCATTCTCAGATTCTTGTACCCAAGAATTTGAGAGTTAAAATCTTACAACATGCACACGACTCTCAGTGTGCTGGTCACATGGGTTTTTCCCGTACAAAGTCAAGAGTTCTTGCGGCTTTCTTTTGGCCTTTTGTGAACAAGGACATACGGATCTATTGTCGATCCTGTAAAGTATGTCAAGAAGTCAAATCCAAAGGTCCTCGTCATGCTGCGCCTATTCAGGCTGCAGATATTCCTATTCGTCCATTCCAGAAAATGGCGATAGACATCATTGGTCCATTCAAGATCAAATCTGCTAGAGGACATCAGTTTATCTTAACGTGTGTAGACATGTGCACACGTTGGCCAGAGGCTATCCCTCTAAAGAGCATTACTACCGCTGACATTGCAGATGCTCTTTGGCTTATATTTTCTCGGCTGGGATTCCCCGGAGAAATATTATCAGATCATGGCACCCAACTGATATCGGATACCATGTCTCAAGTAATGTCTACTCTACAGATAGAGAGATCTTTGAGTAGCATCTATCATCCTATGTCCAATGGGATGGTCGAGCGACTAAATAGAACACTTAAGAACTTATTAGGGAAGATAACTGAGGATCATCCTCAAGATTGGGATAGGGTTTTACCCGCGGCCCTCTTCGCGTACAGAGAGGTCCCCAATGAACATACAGGGTTTTCGCCCTTTGAACTTGTCTTTGGCGCGCGACCGCGCGGCCCAATGTCTTTGCTGCATGATCTTATAACAGCTGACAATATTGACGATGACACAAAATCTTCTTACGAGTATGTCATCGCGCTGAGACAGAAGATTATCGAAGCATGCAAATTGGCAACGTCCTCTTCTGAATTTGCTAAGCAGAAGGCAAGACAATTTGCTAATAAGAAGAGAACTTTACGACAACTTTGTCCTGGTGACAAAGCATTTGTTTTGCTACCTTGTCGTGAAAATAGACTCCTTATTAGTTGGAAAGGTCCGTACGATATAATATCGAAAATTTCAGATGTTGACTACATCGTCGATATCAACGGGAAGCATAAAACCTTCCACATCAATATGCTTACGGAGTTCCATGAACGTCCTGACTATCTACAGCCTATTTTCCAGGCAACGGACGATTCTCATGTCAAACATGGTCATTACTCATCACTGTCTGTAATACAGGATGAGGAAACAAGTTTTTCGGATGTTAATCTTCCGCTTCCAATGATCCCACTTCATTCTAGTGAATCATGGAAAGACGTTACTGTTTCTCCTGATTTGTCTCTAGGAGAACGGCGACAAGTTTCGGTTATGTTACAAACATTTCAGGATGTCCTCACTGACATCCCTGGACAAACTCATGTCATTGAGCATGACATTGTTCTAACTGAACATACTCCAATTAGGGTTAGACCTTATCCTATCCCTATACATTTCCAAACACAGGTTGAAAAGGAGTTGGATGAAATGATAGATTTACAAATAATCGAACCATCCACTTCTGCATATTCTTCGCCGATGGTTATTGTTCGGAAAAAAAGACAATAACATACGTCTTTGCGTTGACTATCGCAAATTGAATCAAGTTACGAAGTTCGATGCTGAACCTATGCCTTTACTAGAAGAGTTACTTACTCGTCTTTCTAAATCGCATTTTTTCACTAAACTTGATTTGTCTAAAGGATATTGGCAAGTTCCATTATCCGAACGCGCCAAACCTCTTACCGCTTTCTCTACTCCCAGAGGCCTTTTCCAATGGAATTTTATGCCTTTCGGCCTTATGAACGCACCAGCTACATTTGTACGCATGATGCGTCGAATCCTATCGTATCGGTCAGATGTCATTGCTTATCTAGACGACATCTGTCTTTTCAGCGATACTTGGGAAGATCACTATTCAGGGTTAGTTGAATTATTATCAACTCTGCGTGAGTATAACCTGACAGCAAAACCATCTAAAGCTTGTATTGGCTTTAGCGAAATTGCTTTCTTAGGCCATCGAGTAGGTCACGGTTTCTTGAAGACAGAAGACCATAATATCACTAAGATACTTAACATCTCTATCCCTAGGACTAAAAAGCAAGTGCGAAGTCTTTTAGGTCTCATACAATTTTATGGACGTTTCATTCCGAATCTGTCCTCTATCATGGCACCTCTCTCTACACTATTAAAGAAAGGGTCGCCTAACATGGTTCACTGGTCTCATGAATGCCAATCCTCACTAGAGAAGATCAAAACTATGTTTTCATCACCACCTATTTTAGTGTTACCTACAACAGATAAGACATTTGTTCTTCGTAGTGACGCTTCATCCACTGGGATTGGAGCGGCACTAATGCAAGAGTACTCTGGAACTCTGCATCCTGTAATGTATATATCCAGAAAACTTAATGCTGCAGAAAGGAATTACTCGGTTTTAGACCGTGAATTATTGGCAATGGTTTGGTCAATTCTCAAACTCCAAAGATTCCTTCTGGGCGCGCATTTCGTAGTGGAAACTGACCAAAAAGCTCTTACGGCTATCCAAAGTAAGAACTTGAAGAGCTCGAGATCAACTCGATACGCAATCGCTCTTCAACCTTTTCATTTTTCGGTACGAGCTATCCGTGGTTCAGAAAATGTGATGGCGGACATTCTGTCCAGATGCCCACATGATGCCACTTAACTGTTAAATATTGGATTTTTTAATATGTATAACTTTACAACAGTTATTTTTTGTTCTTTACTAAGATACACATTTGTAATTTAATAATAGAATGATGGTATCTCTACTTAGCGGTTTATTGATGTTTATTCACCGCTGTTCTTTGATGATTGTTTCTTCATAAATCATAAATTTAAGATTATAGTGTGAATTTTTGGTATGCATTGTATAATTACCAGAATTGTATTATACGTACATCACACCTTCCTGGAAACATTTATTCGTAGAGAAACAATTTCTCTCAGATTTTGAGATATATTCTCACCGGTCATATTAGGAATTATAGTTATTCCTGATATTTGCATCTGCGCAGTATTCTTGCGTTTTGAGCCTATTGTATGGTGCTCCTAGATGTATTTAAAAAAAAAAATTTTTTTTTTTTTTTCCCGGGAGGTGTGGTAAGACTGTAAAGGGCAATTTTTACTATCTTGCAATATAATACATTTATATACTTATTATGTTCGCAAATATTTTGGTAAACAAAGTGTTTCCTTTTTAAGTGCTTAAGGAGAAGTCATTTTTGAGTTACTTCCCTTGAAGGCAGTTCCGTCATCTTCGATCGGACTCCGCGGACGAATTTAGGCCTACTGCGATTTATTCTTTGGCTGGGTAGGAATAGATTATTCTTGCTTCAGTATATCTATGGCCTGAATTTATACGTAGTGTTTGTATGAGTAGGACGAGTCTGTCTTATATATGGATATCTTTACATTTCTAAGTCGAACTATGTTGGTTGTCGCTAGAAAAGGTCAAAGGCTATGCAGCGGAAGTATCGCTAGCAAGGGGTGTGATTCATGGCTGTCATCCTGTCTGGATGTAGAATTTTGATGTAGCCGGCCTATCGCCGAAAAAGTGATCTATAAGTAGATGGGGAAAAGTGATAGTCATTTAGACATGTTGTATGTACTTTACCCCAGTGTTTATTCTCTTTTGCCAAGGAATGGCAAAGTTATATTTCGCATAGAAAGGTAAAACCACAATTTATTATGAACTTGGGCTTCGCCATCGTTGTCGATAAACAGATGCACAGTGGTACTTTTGAAAAGAATATTTATTCAAAGGAAGATGACATTCCTATGTATCAGCACTAGATTATATGATATTATTCAATTACCTCTATGACAGAAGTTATGAAGAAATGAGGACATTTAACGAATGACCAATTTTGGTCTGGATCCTATAGTGAGTGAAACTCACGAGAGAAGAACAGCCATGTTGAAATTCATATACTTTGTATTTATCGAGTGAGAAAAAGGGATGCCTGTACTATCGCTCGATGAACCAAGAGATCACTGCTACATGTGAGAACCCATGTCTGGGATTCCTATATCTTTATGGAAAAATATATATATTGAACTTTACGTGAAGGGATATTCGCTAGACGAGATTAGGTCTAGGAGCCTTCCTATATATTGGTTATGGTCTGACGTGCCCAGTCAGTAAAGCCAGATGATTTACATGATGGAACTCTGAATGCTTATTTACGAATGCTCCATTATGATATTTGCCAAGCATGAATGCTAACTTAAGATGATATGCCTGTGATCAACATTATGCTGTCTATGTCGACATTTGTTCCTGTAACCATACACGTACTGTCCAAGTGTGCGTCTCATTAAATGTTATAAAAAGACCACCTTAGTTCCAGTACTTCTTGAATTCGAACAGTGTGAGTATGAGTGATGTACTACCAACTTGTCAACTCTATCGAATCATTCTACCATTCGCGTTCTGACATTCATATACACACTCATTGTCTACACTCACATTCTTGTCGGAGCCTCATCACGTTCCAGGACAAGATGACCTGTATGACCAAAACTGTGCTGGGTTTAATGAGTTGACAATCGTTACACTTTACTACACCAGTCCCAACATCTACATTTATCATCAACTAAACCGTCTCTTTCTGTGTGATAGCGGATGATTAAATTAACATTACAACTGAAACATCTGGAATAAAAATAGCTACGCGTTATTTAATTCGCTAGTTTTAACGCTAGAAAGTCACCGTGAATTATAATGGAAACTTAACACATTAAATCGTATAAGCACAAATTTATATTACCAGAAATCCAGAAAGAAAACACCACGAACTATTAACACATCTATTCCCAATGGTTCTAGATAACGTGTTTAGACTCTCCGAAAAAATCGGAGCTACACTGATAACTGATTTGGGAAAGACGCAGTTTATATAGGATCATGTTATTATTGATCTATAGAAGATGTGAATTTTCACACTCCGTTTCCCAGCAGAGAAATCTGAAACTACGTTTCCCATATAAAAGGTTTTCGGTCGCTTCTGTCGGCCGCTGCTAACCGACAACAGAAGCTTAACCCGTGTAGCGGGCTTCTCTCCAAGATTATCCCTGTTTCTCGAGATCAAAGAGTTATCTTTCCCCTGCATGTACGAACATCACAGGATTAGCTCCCCGTATAGAGAATTCTTTAAAGGCCGTTACTCTTCCACGTATTTTCCACGTGCGGCTGTCAGTTATCGTAATATTGACAGAACAGCTCGCGTGAGAAACTCAGGTAAACGAACGTGGTTCGCCCCCTGCTGTGAATGACAGGTTGAGATAGTTTGTAAACAAACTCGTTTGTTATGGTCATGTAAAAAGAGGCGTGGATTAAAAGGTGAGCCAGACAGGCAGAGAAATGCGTGACTTTGTTAGCGAAATCTTAGGACGTTAACGGGAAAGCAAAGGCTGGCGGATGCTGTAACTAGATTTCCATTATACGTCACAGTGGGTTCAATTCTCTGCACTAGACAACAGGAGGCTGACACTTGGGAGTCATGACCTAAGTGGGGATCCCCCCCCCCCCCGCACCCCCCCCCCCCCCCCCCCCCCCCCCCCCGCCCCCCCCCCCCCCCCCCCCCACCCCCCCCCCCCCCCCCCCCCCCCCCCCCCCCCCCCCCCCCCCCCCCCCCCGCCCCACCCCCCCCCCCGAGTGTAAAGGGGATTAAAGGGCCGAAACACTTGATCGACGGGGGGAATGCTTCTGATGATCAGATTTCCCCCTTTTGTATCGCTCCGTGTAGAGTTTCCTATGATCAATACAAGATGTCGTCATTGAGCAGGACATACTGAGAAACACCAGCAGATAATATTACAAGCCAGACCTTGCTTTACAATCTCCAAAGTAAACGAAAAAAAACACATGAGACGCAAAAACACACGGAGGATGCAGCGGCGGACTGAAAGGGTCATGGGTCACTAATCAACCCATCCGACATAGATACTGGTTCTGTCTCCCACAACTGTGACCGTTCAGGCATTAAGGGTCACTGGCCCTCTAATCACCCAGCCGAAATAGACTACTGGTTCTGCCCACTACTACTATGGGCCCTCGTGTACTGCCCAACCGTTCAGTTCGCCCCTGTTTGGTGGGATTTAAGACAGACATAAATCGATGAAAGAGACTTAATGGGATGACACTAGACAGGAGAGCTCAGGATCAACCTATTCAAGGCCTACAAGCCAAAAAAGAGCCGAAGAGTAATTAATAAATGAATTCACGGCCATTTTACGACGGCCTTGATATAGAATTAATGCTGGAATGTTCTATAGAAACTTGTATTTAACCTTTTGTGACAGTTTCAGATCTCAACACTTAAAATCTATCTATCTATCTATCTATCTATCTATCTATCTATCTATCTATCTATCTATCTATCTATCTATCTATCTATCTATCTATCTATCTATCTATCTATCTATCTATCTATCTATCTATCTATCTATCTATCTATCTATCTATCTATCTATCTATCTATTTGTCTCTGTCTTTCTCTTTACTTGTCTGTCTGTAGTATCTATCTATTTGTCACTCTTCCTGTCTGCTTGTCCATCCATTCGTCAGTCCGTCCGTCTGTCTGTCAATTAGTCTATCCAACCATCCTAGGTCCCATTCATTCATTCATCGCTACATCTATCCATTCATTAATCCGCCCGGCTAGTCTGGCCACCCTCCCCCCTTTTCCGTACACCCGTCTATTGATCTGTCCGTGCGTCCACCTACCCACCTTGTGAACAAACATCTACATTTACTCCCTTGAGAATAAATGCTTTTAACTTCAGTTCTTGTATTTTTTCCACTCCACAGAATTACATTGAAAGAATCGTGACAAGTCAATTCTGGTCTTCAAGAAGGTTACCCCAGCTCCACCTATCTTCGCTTCAACCTGAATAGTGCGTGAGTTGCTGCGAGGAATCTTCTCTTATACAGTATATGCTGCCCTCTTCAACTTACGAGAAACAGGTTTTAGTGTTTGAAAACAGTACGTCACGTATTGATGTGCGGATATCTCTACTTAAGACGTTCAAAGATGTAGGGAAGATTTGACAGCCATGATATTTCCGATAATGTGTTCACATTGGAGATTCTGAATGGATATGTGTAGCAGGTTTTATTTATGTCAGACATGAAAACAAAATCGTAACTAGCTTTTTAGTGTTAGAAAATATGTTTGCTATAAGTTAGTTTCTGTTTAGAGTTGAATTTTATATATTATGGCTTGGTTTGATTTGAAGAAAAAAATCTTAATAGAACTTCTTTAATCAAAGATTAATCGATCAATTTCGAACCATTTGATAAATTGATTATAAAAAAATCATTAATACCTTTTTTTTGAAATAACTAAAAACTGTATTTATTTTACTATTTATGGAATAGTCCTGAACATATAATGAAAATACTGAAAAGTTAGGCATATTTGGAATATATGGTATTAGGTCAATATTTTCTTGACCATCGGCACACTAGGGGTGATGTGGTCAACATCATGCCGGCCGCCTTAACCTTCCCAGAGTTGCTCTGGTACCCAATTCATGAGGCTGGGTCGACCCCAGAACCGTTTGCGGTCTAAAAAATCCCACCTCAACTAGGGATTGAACCATGGACAACTGAAGACCGTGCGCTAACCACTGCGCTACCGCGGCTCAAAAAAAAAAAAAAAAAAGCATAAACATTGATAAAAATGGAATTCTTCATCTTTGATACTTAGCCGCCGACTGTCAAAGCAGTCAGTGGCCATCACGCCTAGTGGCGTCTTGTAGGACAGCAACAAACTGCATCCACTTTGCTCGGTAGGCGGTCATCCTTCGTGCAGTGCTCCAGCTCTGGTTCATTCGTTGCATTTCGTCCTCCACAGTTCTCTGCCAAGTTGTTTTTGTCGGCCTCTCTTTCGTTTTCTTTCAGGGGTTCAAAGCATAGCTGTTCTTGTGATGGCATCGGGATCTTTTCTGAAGACATGGCCGACCCAACTCCAGCGTCTGCCAGCTATGATGGTGCACATGTCCTCTTGGTTACTCCGAGTAAGCAGTTCTTGATTGGTGATGGTATTAGGTCAAAAGTTTCGGAGAATTTTCCATAGACAGATCGTGTGGAAAGAGGACAATTTCGACATTTCTTTCTCTGTTACTGTCCAGCATTCCGCACCATTGAGAAGCATATAAAGTACACAGCTCTTGTATAATCTTAATTCGGTATTTGCGATGTACTGGGAAGACTTCCAAATGTTGTTGAGACTAGCAAAGGCTGTTCTCGCTTTATTCATTCTGTTGTCGATGTCTTTGCTTGTTCCGCCGTCTGGTGTTACTATGTATCCTAGGTATGTAAATGTGTCTGTCTGTTCCAGCTTCTGGTTCCTTATTGTTATGGGCTCAGGATTGCCCACATTGAGCGTCAAAGAGGTCTTATTTTTCTGTCATCGATAGATTGTTGTTTAGAACCACTTGCTGGCTATACTTATTCAGTCTATCTGGTTGTTTTTTTCTTGGACGTGTCGATGTGAATGTGCGAGTAGTGCAATGTCATCTGCGTATTACAGATCTTGCAGTGTAGACAACTTAGTCCATTTTATTCCTCTGGGGCTGCCCTCTGTTGCCTGGCGCATCATCCAGTCTACGACTGTCAAAAATAAAGTGTTTGATAAGGGGTATCCCTGTCGTACTCCTGTCTTCACCTCAAAAGTTAGGTTGCTCTGACAAACACTACATGTAAAGTTAGCATAGAAGCTTGTTATGACGGACACAATACAGCTGGGAATTCCATTAGCCCTCACTATTTTCCATAGGCTGTCCCTGTGTATACTGTCAAAAGCCTTTTCAAAATCAACAAAGTTAATGTACTGCTGTCTCTGCCATTCTGAGCATTGCTCTGTAATGTTCCTGAGGTTGAATATATGATCTGCACATCTTATGTTCTTTCTGAATCCCACTTGTTCTTTCCTCAGTTTATGGTCTACTGCTTTTGAAATTATCTGGATAATTATCCTGCCTCATCAACAACAGAATGAACAAAGCAAGAACAGCCTTTTATAGTCTAAACAACATCTGGAAGTCCTCTCAGTACAGCCCAAGCAAGCACAAAATTAAGATTATATCAGAGCTGTTTGCTTTCTGTAATCTCTATGGTGAGGAATGCTGGAGAGTTACAGAGAAGGAAATGTCGAAATTGTCCTCTTTTCACACAACATGCCTAAGAAAAATTCTCCGAATCTTTTGGCCGAATACCATCAACAATCAAAATCTGCTTACTCGGAGCAAGCAAGAGGACATACACACCATCATAGCTGGCAGACGCTGGAGCTCGGTTGGCTATGTCCTCAGAAGAGACCCCGATGTCATCACAAGAACAGCTATGCTACTCCTGAAGGAAAACGAAAGAGAAGCCGACCAAAAACAACTTGGCGGAGGACTGTGGAGGCTGAGATGAAAAGAATGAACCAGAGTTGGGGCACTGTACGAAGGACGGTCACCGACCGAGCAAAGTGGAATCAATTTGTTGCTGCCCTACAAGACGCCACCAGTCGTGATGGCCACTGGCTGCCTTTAACCCTTTAATAGTTGTGATGATTTATTCTCTTCATCGAATGTCAATATTTACGTCTAGATCATTTTCAGCCTCAGGAACATTCAGCTGCGTCACTGTTGGTTCCTTATTCAGTGTTTCTCTGAAGTGCTCTGACCATCTTGTTTCCAGCCCCTGTGCTGTAGTGATGAGATTTCCTTGCTTGTCTCTTCAATCAATCAATACCCTTTAGCTCCCCAAGGAGCAGAGGCCTTCAACAAACACATGCCAAGTATTCCTGTCACGTGCCATCCGCTCAAGTCCTTTCCAAGTTTTCCTCATCATTTTCACCTCTGTATCCAGTTCTCTTCTCCATGTGTTTCTTGGTCTACCTCTGCCTCTCTTTCCCTGTGGATTCCAGAACAAGGACTGCCTTGTAAAGCCATCAACAGGTTTCCTCAATGTGTGTCCTATCCATCGCCAGTGTCTTCTTCTCAACTCTTGTTCCACTGGCACTTGTCTGGTTCTTGTCATCAATTCCACCTTTGTGACTTTGTCATACCATTTCAGTCCTTCTATTCTACGCAAGCACCCGTTTATAAAAGTCTGTAGCTTTTTGGTTGTTGTTTTTGCCGCTCTCCATGTCTCAGAGCCATACAATAAGACTGACTTGACATTTGAGTTGAAGATTCTTATTTTCGTGTTGGACTTGATTTCTCTTGTTCTCCATATGTTTCCCAATGCAATGAAAGCTCCTCTTGCTTTTTGTATTCTTATTTTGATATCACTGTCTGTCCCTCCAACTTTATTTATATTACTGCCAAGATATGTGTACGACGATTCTACATCTTTTAGTGGTGTTTCTTCAAGTTCAACCTTGTTATCATGTTTTGCATTCATTCTCATAATCTTTGTCTTTTCCCTGTGTTTTCAGGTCCACTTGTTGTGACCTCATCGAGAATTTTCATGTTGTCTTGCATCTGATTATGGTTATGGGACAGAAGAGCCAAGTCATCTGCAAAATTCAGATCATGAAGCTGTTATTCAGATTCCACTGGATTCCATTTCTGTTGTGTGATGTCGATGTTTTCATAACCCAATCTATTGCTAGTAAGAAAAGAAATGGAGACAAGAGGCATCCCTGTCTCACTCCTGTTCTAATCCTAAACTGTTCTGTAAGTTGTCCTTCATGAAGAACTCTGCATGTCATGTCTTCATAGATCTTCTTTATTAAGTTAATGACCTACATGGGAACTCCAAAATGCCTCATCAGTTTCCAAAGTGATACTCCGTTTACGCTGTCAAATGCCTTTTCGTAGTCCACGAATCCAATGCATCGCGGTGAATTCCATTCCAAACTTTCTTCAACTATTATTCTCAATGTGGCTATCTGGTCTGTACAGGATCTGTTTGGTAGAAAAACTGCTTGTTCATCTCTCAGTTGCTTCTCTATGGACTCTTTTAATCTCTCAAGGAGGATTCTGTTTAATACTTTTCCTGGTACTGATAGTAACATTATTCCTCTATAATTTGTGCACTCTTGTAAATTTCCCGTCTTAGGCAATGTCGTAATTTTTGATAAGATAGGTCTGAGATATTTATGGTCCCGTCCAAGCAGAGGTGATAGTGGTAACTATGTGAGAGTAAGGTGTAAGAAATAGTTTTCTTTTTCACGAGGGTGATGGTATAAGAGAAAAGAACAGTCTCAGGATTGAGTAATATCTCTAATCCAGCCTATCTTTACGACTACATTTAAATTAGACGCACTTTCTCTCCTTGTACCACATACAAGTTACACTACACTCATGTACACACAATTGTGTGACAAATATGCACAAACGTGAAAACAAACTATGGATAACATGTAAGGGCAGGGGTTCACCAACACGATAACTAAAGGTTTATTAAGTTTATTATCACTAGAAAATCACAACATCAAGCATTTACATCAATAAAGTATAGTTTACAGACAAGATGAAAATTATCTCAATAGGCCCTCCCCTCTTGTAAAGGAAAAAACAAAGAAGATCATAACAGAGGTAATTAACCCAAGAGATCAATTTTAACAATGAGGTATGAAATAGTCAGTATGGGAAAAGAACAGGTTCCTAATTTAATCTATCCCGTGACTACTCAGATTAGTGAGGAAAAAAAACAAAGAAGAAGATAATTATACTGATGGTAACAACAGAAAATAAGTTTCTTTCTTTCCGTTCATTCACTTCACATATACAGTGGCCACTTTCATATTTGCTTACCCAATCGTTGTCGCAGGCATTCCATGAAATTAAACTCTAACAGGTACTAAGACTATTCAGAGTCATATTCTTTGCCAATTTCAGCCCCAGACTATCCGGTTTGCTGACTGTTATTGTCCGGCAGTCGCTGAAGTTGAGGCGTTAATTATTTTCCTGGATATTTCTCTTTTTCCATGCAGTTAGTTGTTTGGGATAAGTTTTCTATGTGATAGCACCGTCATAGGAATAAATATGTATATTTTGGTCCGGTGTTGTTTAGCCGCTGGTGGCTGAGACACTCTTTGACTTACTTACTTACTTACTTAGTCGTTCCCCTTCTACCGTGAGGTGTAGAGGTTTGGAAGAGAGAGCGCCAAACTATCATATCGGTTGTCTTCCTCCTGGCCTGGTTCCATTCTAGTCCTCGATCCTTCAAAGGTTGTCTAATGTTGTCCTCCCAGCGGACTCTGGGTCGTCCTCGGGGTCTGGATCCTTGGCTCTTTGTTTCCCATGCTTGTCGTGGTATCCGATCTTCTCCCATTCTGCAGACATGGCCAAACCATCTTAATTGGGACTGTTCCACTTGGGTCTGCAGGGGGTAGGATTTTAGGCCTTGACGTATCGTCTGGTTGCGTACCATGTCTCTTCTTGTTACTTCAACCACCTTCCTCAGATACCTCATTTCTGAGGTTTGGATCTGGCTTTTATGGGTTGTAGTCATTGCCCATGACTCGCATCCGTACGTCAAGAATGGGACACAGGTGGAGCAGCACACAGCCATCTTCGTTTTCCCACCAACCTCTCTCCCGCTGAGGAATCCTCGATCCATGGCCTGAAAAAGTCTCCCAGCTGCTGCTTTTCGAGTGGCCAACTCTTCTTTGATGCCTCCCTTTCTTGACGTGATGAAAAATTAAAGAATGATACTCATCGGCTGTTATCTGAGGTGATGGCCGAGTATGACCAGTGAGTTCTCTTGAGTGTAATCCCGGGGAAAAACTTACTGTCATATGTTAGAAAAATAGTGATATAAATTCTGCCACAGCAGGCCAGTAATATTTATATATGGAAAAATCTCTGGTACTGTTCTGTTCTAGTTATAATTAAAAAAATTATTGTTAGTGTTCTTGTTTTTGACCACTCTCATGGATGGAGAAGGTGGACCGCACAGGGTCACAACACGAAAATTCAACAACAATAATCTCTGGATGTTTTAAGAACATAAGACCGCAAGACCATAAGACTGCTAGATCACAGGATTATTATGACCAGCCTAGATGTAGGAAAAATATAAACATGTAACCATACTATAAATCATATCCTAACACGCGTTTAGGTAAGACCTCTTTAACCACTCCGGTATTAAATTATATTAAAAACCACAAGTGTCTAGCTTATCTTATCGCTTTTAACACGTGATATAGACACTTAGTCGTTTACAAAATTACACATAATGAATAGAAGTAAATTGTATTCCGTCAATTATCAATCGCCTAGCGTCTTATAATTAATTAAAGCATCTCTTACTGGGAAATAGCGAGTAATTAAATTTACGTTTACAGCTGGAAAAAAAATTAGCTATATGTTATTTAATACGCTATTCAATTAACACAGAAAATCCCAGTGAAATCTAATGAAAAAACTTTAACACTTTAAATCACTTAAATGCTAATAATATATTTACCGCAACACAGGAAAAAAATGAATTATCTCCACGTATTTTAAGTAATCCAATTGTAATATGGCTCTATAATAGCGAGATAAAGTTAGTTGCTTATCCTTTACAGGACGTGGCAATCAACCCCAGCTTTTATTGGCCGTTTGTGATTTTTCTAGGCAATTTTTTTTTCATTCAGTAGTTTTCCATTGCTTTCTGAACGGTACGGCGCTTATACCATTGTTAAAAATCCACACAAAGTGATCTGCTACCAAATCGCCTGCAGCAGGTTTCGAACCTGGTGTATCTGGATTATGAAACTGCGTTCATATCCATTATGCCACAGACGATAGCGAGCTAGATATTTCAAAATCTTTCTGCAGCGACTGATATCTGAGTTTGGGGAGACGAGGTATATATCTAGAAATGCTGTTCTTTCTATCCTTAGTGCGAAAATTCGCACCTACGGCCATGTTAGGGCAAATCTACTGTTCGATTCCCGAATTAAAGTTTTTCTGCGCACCTTTGCCGACCCCGTAGACGTTTGCTAGCGAGCAGACGTCTTTTGATCCCGTCTCTCTCTGTAGCTAATTGCGTCCCCTGGGAACGCGAACAAACGGATGTGGTCGGTAAATGTGGTTATCGCCCTTTTTTGCATTCGCTTAATTTCCCCCTGTCAAATGTAACCAATCAAAGGCACGTCTTCTGTCTTATCACCCTTGATTCTACAATTAACGACCCGTTCTCTTCCTACACACGTTCATTGTCTGATCTGTCATTATTCAACGATTGCCCAATCGCTCGCGTGATAATTCAGTTAACGGCTCTAGTTTCATCGCATTTCAGGCAAACGCACTTGGCCCGTCCCTTTTTGAAGGAAAGACAGTTAGAGATCTGAATAGCTATTTTGATAGCGCGTGAAAGAAGACAGGTAGGCGTGGCTAAACTATAAGTAAGACAGCTAGCGAATGGGCATGGCTTTTGCGCAATAGCCCGTGCATGCTAATGAGGAAAGCAAAGGTGGGAAACCCACGTTGGACGATTTGATTGAAAAAGAATGAGGGGGTGACGGTGGGAACAAAGCGACTGATCAAGGTAGTCGATTCTCATAACCTGTCACAGGAAACTTGACAAGATAACCTTCCTTCCATTCTGCTGGTATTTCCTAGGAAGGGCAGAATGTAAGACGGGCCTGCGTGCCAAATTCTCAACCCTTTGAAAATAAAGTTCGTTCGTTCGTTCTCTCTCCCAGACTTTGCCAAGTAGTTTGTATAATATCTCTGTAGAGGTATCAATATCTGTTTTGATGGCCTCTGCTGGAATGCCATCTGGACCAGCTGCTTTTCCATCTTTCAATTCTTTATGGCTTTCTTTATTTCTTCTCTACTTACTTGTTCACAGCTTACTTGTCTCTTACTAATGTAGTATTGTTTGCACCCCGTTTTCCGCTATGGTTTTAGTTATTTTATATACTGAGATTTGTTTAAATCTCAGTGCAGGCACTTCTGCCTGTCTTGCAAGATCGTCTAGAAATTTCCTTTTGTTGGCTCGGGTTTGACGTTTTACTTCCTTAACTGAACTGCTCGTTATATATTTCCTTTAACCTGGGGAACTGCTTCTATTTTCTTTCTTTTCATTTCTTTTCTCATCGCAATGGTGTTTAAGGCTTCTGCTGTTCTCCAATCTTATCCTTTCCTGAAATCTCAATCATGATTTGCTGCTTTCCTTATACATTGTTGAAATGGTGTTGAACCTCTGGTCAACATCACCAGTCGCTGTCTTTTCCTTGTTATTGGCATTTGATATCGTCTCTTTATATCAACCACAAAAGCTTTTCTGGTAAAGGGGTCCTTCAGTTTAATGGCGTCAAACCTTTTCCGTTTAGTTACAACTAGTGATCGCTTCACACATCTGCACCTTTTCTTACTTTCACGTCTTGTAATGAATGCCTTCATCTACCATTGATCATTATGTGGTCTATCTGGTCTCTGTCTCGGCCGTTTGGTGATTCCAATGTTAATTTGTGAATTTCTTTGAGTGGAAAAAGTGTTCCTCCAATGACCAAGTTGTTAATGCTGCAGAAGTTTATTAGCTTATCCCCATTCTCATCTGCTGTTCCGCTGCCACATTTCCTCATTGCTCTTTAATTATATGTATCGTGTGTTCCAATTTTCGCATTGAGGTCTCCCATTACTATGATAAGATCATATGTAGGTGAGGTTTCCATTTCCTTTTTTTATTTGTTAATAGAATTCGCCTATGACCTCTTTATCGCTGTCATTTGTTGGTGCATAACATTGTTTTATTGTAGTGTTGGTGAATCTCCCTCTCAGTCTTGTTCTTATCAGCCTGTTGTTGATGGGTTTCCATTCCAGTAATGAGCTTTCTATTCCTTTCTTTAGGATAATAGCTACGCTTTCATTGTACTATCCATCATCTCTTCCAGAGTAAAGTACTGTTTCTCCTGTTGCCGTTTCACTATCCCTATTCGCAGGATGTGTAATCTGTAGTTTCTCAATTCTGTTGTGATCTGCCTCAGTTTTCCTGCCTCATTCATAGTTCTAACGTTCCTGAATCCAATTTTGGTTTCGTGTTTTGCGATCAGGAAATGCGTCCTCGTGGCAATGGCATCTTTTCGGCTTTCACCACTGTCAGTCATACGAGCCTCAGATCCCGGATGTCCGACCTGCATCAAAGGTTTTCATCTGTTGCTGTTTCCGTAACTAATTATATATATATATATATATATATATATATATATATATATATATATATATATATATATAATATATATATATATATATATATATATATATATATATATATATATATATATATATATATATATATATATATATACATACATAGGGGTGTCGGCCCTGTGCTAAAACCCCAAACCTGGAGGACCAGGGTGCTAGCTTTAGTCTGACCCCTACCCGCATAGACCTGTCCAGCCTGGTAGAACCTGTCAGGAGTAAAACTCCTGCAGGCAAAGCACTCAAGGTTATCAGGGTACTCAAGCCGCCAACCGCTTAAAGGTATACGCACCTTTGAAGGCATATAAAAAATGGAATAATGGATTTAATTTTATTTTCTCAATTAATCGATTAAACTTTGTGTTTACCGATTAATTTATACGTCCCAGCCCTAAAATATGTATATTTACATACATACACACCTACTTAAACACTCGCTTTAATTTAATCCCTTAACACTGAATAAGAGTCAGGAATAACATTTCATAATTTTATCAAGCTGGAAAACAATTTGCGTGTTATTTTTTTTTAATTTCTGTGTTGAAATACATTGTTATTGTCTCATTTAAGATGGAAAAACTGCTAATTGTTTTCACTTAGTGGAAGTTTCTTATTTTTGTCGCTGAAAGAATGCGATTTCTCAGTGTTGGCACTTAAAGGAGATATTTCTATTTATGGAGCTCTGTTCTCTCAGTTAAAGAATACACTTTCTCATTACAAACAACCAAAAACGTCATACAATACTGACATGTGACATGACTTTCCAGCGGGGTACAGTTTCTCTGTCTCTTCCCAGAGACTTCTAATATTCTTCAATCAATTAATTAATACCCTTTAACTCCCTAAGGAGCATAGGCCTTCAAGAAACAGAGGCCGTCCGCCTGTCACGTGCCATAAGAATTCTGTATTTGTCTTATCCACATCGCGTGTTGAAGTTTTTGTGGTAACATTTTTTTACAGAAGGGGGTAACCAGCGTCATGCCCAACCCTCCTTAGTCGCTTTTTACCACATGCTTGTAGGCTACAGTGTTACTATTCTTTACTCACCTTTCGGGCCCCGATAATACACGTGTGTTTTAATATTCTGATACCTTGTAAATTACTTTCTCTGAACATTTAACAAGCGTATGTTGACAAACTTGTAGGATTTCCTCCATGATTTTATCTATCTCTGTGACTTGTATTTCATGGCTTGTTCTATCACTATCATGGTTTTATCGATGTGACTATTATTCCATGGTTTGTTCTGTCAAAATTATGATTTTATCTATTTCTGTGACTTGTATTCCATGGCTTGTTCTGTCACTATGTCGCTCTCATACAGTAATATTCTTGACTCTTGATTCACTTTGTCTGGCAGTGACAATAATTACATCATAAAACATCAGCTCCCTAAATAGCGTAGTTCTTCAATGACCGTGCCATCAGCTCAAAGTTTTTCTCATCACTTTAATTTATGTCACCAGTTTTCTTTTCCTTATGCTTTTCGGGTGTCCCTTTACCTCTCCTACCCTGGAGATTCCAGAGCAAGGACTGCCTTGTGAGGCTATTAGTAGGTGACTTCTTCTCTGACACTTGTTGAATATTTCTTTAGTTTCATGTTTTTACAGGTCGGGCCTCCAGCCTCGTGCCCGACCCTACTTAGTTGTCTTTAATGACACGCTAAGTAGATTATAGTGGTACGTTTATTTAATTTTATCTTTTCCTATTGACTAACTCCGTGATCTTTTTATTGATTCCATTGAGTAATATTCTTCACTTTTATTTTTCATTTTTTTTTTTTTTAAATCTTAAAGTGAAAATAATTTCTGCAATAAATATAATATAAAAAAGTAAATGTACAATAGTGCCATAGCTGTTAGTCAATCCACTACAAGCCCAGTTTTATAAGGCACTCAGACCAGTTCTCTTGCACGTGGCCTTTGCCATCCCTACATAAAAGTAGAGCCTGATACCGATTTACAGCTAGGTAGACTAGAACGTGATGCTTCCATTTTTCGTTCCCGGAAACAGTCACTTTGAAGCGAGTGGCAAGCGCTTTTACCACTCAGCCAGTATAATAATGTGAGAAACATCTAATTTAAAAAACAAAACAAAAAAACAAGTAGTTGGTCAGATGGTCTTAGTAGGTCATTTGGTAATCAGCCTTGTATTTAAAAAAAAAACGGTCTAATTAACACATTAACTACCGAATTGAAAAACACACTGTGGCCGAATTAAATTTTTTTCCCATTTTCATCCTGTAGGTGTTTGCACAGAGTAAGCTGTAGTTTTCGTAATTGTTTACAGATTTTTATGAATTAAACGTCATTTTAGAGATAAATGAATGCACTATTACAATAAACACCGGTTGTAACTCTAATAGAGGTTGTTGCTAGTTACCTCTACACCTCACAGTAGAAGGGGAACGACTAAGTAAGTAAGCTATTTAACGGCCTCCGATGGCCGAGGACTTGCAATATTTTCACAATTATGACTGCTTGCGCCCCATCTCTATCAAAATCACAATTTCAATCAATGTGCACACCGTTTTCACTCTTGTCCTCGTTGCTAGATCTATCAGTCAATTGTTGAAACACGTTTCTATCCTATTCAGTCGTTAGACGAGATGTACACGCTTTTTTTGTAGTCCTATCACTAGTTGCCACGGTAAAAAGTTTTACACGATTTGGTAACTAACCCAAAACGCTGAAAAATATGAGCATAATATCAATTTTCCAGTGTTCTACAACAACCATGCTTTGGGAATTTGTTTTCCGGTGGCAACTTTAAATCTCGAACCAGATCAGAAAGTGTTTCAGTACATTTTTCATTCGTTTTATTACTAAAATTAGATTGGCGCTCTGAGCGGCTAGCGGTCCAAATGTGATTATTTTGTGAGCCGCTGACAGCGGCTTGCGGTAGTTAATGTGTCAATATCCTATCTGCTGTGAATAATAAATAACCAGTAGTCTAAAACAGTAGCTATAATTCTAAAGTTGAGAGTTGTTTATCTTGAAAATATTTATCCCAGAAAGTGAAGAGACAATCTCCTCGAACCAGAAATCGTGAATTGATCCAGAACCTGATGTTTGGAGTTAAAGATTTGCCTCGTACTTTTGACAGGAAGACTTCAAAAATAGACTTCTAAATGACTCTCGATGACACTTCAAATGGCCGAAACAAACATTGAAGGTAGAAACCCATTCAGGACAAGTCGTGGGTACTTTGGCATATGGGCAGCCACTGTTCCCATGGTAACAGTTTGCGTCATTACTATCGCAGCAAATGGCGCGATACTGAGCATGTTTGTGAGCAGGCGAGGTTTGAGGAGATGCAAGAACCTCTACTTTGTTAGTCTGGCCCTGGCAGATTTCATAGTCGGGCTGTCCATGCCGTACAAGTTGATGAAAGATCTTCACTACACCTGGGACACCGGCTATGGCTGCAGGGTTTACCAAACCGTCAAACAATCTTTGGCATATATTTCATTTCTTAGCATCTTTCTCATTACTTTGGACAAATGGCGTGCCATACATTATCCGGTGTCATACAGAAATAAATCTACCAAATGCATGACCATCGCTTCCGTTATATTCATCTGGATTATCAGTTTCTGTATCTTTACGCTGCCCCAGGTTTGGTGGGATAATTTGATCCTAACTCAAAATTACGACTCTAACACCGGAATAACATCGACACGAAATAGGGTCAGCTTTATAGCGGATGATTCCATAATGGTTGATAGTAATATCAGCCATCAGCGAAACTCATCAATACAAACTCGGTACCAAATAGAAAAAGGAGAAGAGATTAACCAGTTTTTGGTTTGTCCTGAAGGATACAATTCAAGTGTTAAATTGTCAATTTTTTCAACGACCTTGTATTACATTTTGCCTTTACTGGCAATGCTGGTATTTGATGTCACCTTATATTTCAAAATACAATGGAGAAAAAGCGTTGAAGTTCAAAGGTCGACCAGCGTTACAGACACATATTTTATGACCTTGAAAAAACCGGCGCACGAACTGCCGGAAAGCTGCATACCGGCAGCTGTTGACGACGATTCGGCCAAGGAAACATTATTTAAAAATTCTGATATAAAGCCTATTAACAAACACCTGGCTATTGTCAGTCGAGGTGAGAGACGCCACAGTTCCTTGCCGGCAATATCACCCATAATCAAAGGCAGAACTTCCAGTGGACGACGAGTTTCAATGCCAGAGAGTAATAGCGGAGGCGGCTGTCGGTACGTGGGTCGTAAGTGGTCTGGTTGTGCTGCGGCTTTCGGCAGTAACCAGAACCAACCTCCTAACCCCATGGCAAACCTGGCACCACGCCTGCAGAATGAAGACATGGTTCACGACATCTTAGCGAAGCAGGACAAGAAGACCGCTAGATGTCTCTGCTTGATGTTTGGCGCATTCGTCACGTGCTGGCTTCCGCATGCTGTTGTTAGCATTATCAACGCTCGTTGCCGGTGTCTGTCCGGCGCCACGGTAACGGCTACATCCTGGTTCTTTCATCTGGATCACGCGATTAACCCTTTTCTGTACGGTCTCATGTATGTGCAATTCAAAAACGTGGTGAAACAATGGTTGCTGATTGAACGTGTGCACGCCTTCAAGATGAGAGACACGCTCATACTGAAGAACTTACAGAAGAAGTTTGAGTGTGAAGAAAGTCAAAAACAGAGAAGCCCAAATCCACAGACTAAACAGAACCAGTCTGAGGTATCTCAGATAACATCACATTTTGACTTGACACATGAGGATATGGACAGCACTCCTTTGTAGGGGACCCCTGGCAGCCAAGGCTCATTAGTGTGTATGTATAACTAGATAGACAGACAGACAGACAGACAGATAGATAGATAGATAGATAGATAGATAGATAGATAGATAGATAGATAGATAGATAGATAGATAGATAGATAGATAGAGATGGGTGGATGGACAGGCAAGCACACAAGTGAGACATCTATCTATCTATCTATCTATCTATCTATCTATCTATCTATCTATCTATCTATCTATCTATCCATCCATCCATCCATCCATCCATCCATCCATCCATCTATCTATCTATCTATCTATCTATCTATCTATCTATCTATCTATCTATCTATCTATCTAAATATCTATCTATCCATCTATCTGTCCATAAATATATATCGTGTTGTACACCTCTGAATGTCTATTTACCTTTCTGTATATATGTGTCTTCATAAGTATTTACCTGTTTGTTTGTTCATCTATGTGTCTGTCAGTACGTATGCTCAATTGTCTATCCCTCATCTTGTCTATCAGTGCGTGCGCCCGTTTGTCTGTCCATTTACATGTCTGTTAGTACGTATGCCCGTTTATCTGTCACTCATGTTGTCTGTCAGTCTGTATGCCTGTTTGTTTGTCCACCTAAAACACTCGTTGATGGAGAATTTCACAAAAATGCTTTTATATTCCGTCCTATTTTTAGAACTTGAAAGTGCAGCCTCTCAAAAGTGTGGGCGTTTGAGCAAACAAAGGATGAAAGCTTCGACAATGCCCTGTTCTAGTGTTCATTCAATTCTGTCCAGTTTTTCCCCCCTCGCTGCCTGATAGTTCTTGCAATTTTAGCCATTCATCTGCACTGTTGGTAATTTCCTGAACAATATTTTTGCACACTGATATCAACAATGGCTGCTTGAACATTGAGAATTTTTGCACAAATGTTTCAAGAAAAGAAGCGGCACCTGAATCAGACCTTTTACAGAAGCGAAATTTGTAGAGAAATTAGAGTGGGTACTTTAGCGTTATATCAGTGCTAAATTAAGGTTACATTATCATCATGAGGTCATCCTGAAAAGTCGCTAGCCAACAGGGATTATTTGTCTGAACGGTGGCTGCCTTTGCTGTGTAGATGTTAAAAACAGCACCGACGATTCTGGAGAACCCTGGGGTAGTCTTGGGCAAATGACCATTAGTTCTGATGTCCATGTTCCCAGGAAAAATGTCACCAATCTCTCAGTTAAGGTAGCTGATATCCATCTTGTAAGCCTACGGGTTAACACCGCAAACCATTACACAGTTCATTGATGTTTCAAAGTTCACACTACTGTTATAAGCATCCTCTAGGTCTCAGGCTACAGCAACAGTTTCTCGTTTACCCTGTGTGATGTTCCCACTTATTTTCCTGCCTGTCAAAACGCGCTTTCTCTACCTCTGACTATTGTCCACGCCCACTTCTACTTTTCTTGACATTTTAACGTATATACGCGCATTCATTCGTGTCAGTTCTCATACAGACCCATGGAGGTCGCTCCTCTGACGTAGATTTTTTAATACGCCTACTCTAGTGCCCTCGATTCATGTAGAGTGACGTCAACTATGTTAGAATCGAAAACAAGGCTGAACGATGTAGACGCCATTTTCGGCCAGACAATACAAGGGCTAGAAGGTTAATAAGCGTCGATTAATTTTTTTTTTTTTAAATTAATGAAGAAAAATATCCCGTTCAACCTCTGATGGGTTATAATTAGGATATATATTGTTTTCAATTCCAAATAATATGAACAACTGCCGATGAGAAAGTGGCATCACATTTGTCAAATCATTGTAAATAGGGACAATCACAATTATGCTAATACGTTAAATAAATAAACAAACAAACAAACAAAAAAAAATCAAGGCCTGGTGGTTCCAGTTATATAACTGAATTTAACAGATATTTAATTGACTTTCATCTGTTAAAAGTCATATGCATTGTAAGAACAGCATCAGACCTTCACATTCCCAGACACTAATATTAACATTTGTTCGTGATAAATATTGTTTGACTATATTATGCAGTTCCCTAGGTCTGTCTATTCTTAACACCTCTTCTATATTTATAAGATTTTATATATATATATATATATATATATATATATATATATATATATATATATATATATATATATATATATATATATATATATATATATACACAGAGCCGGATTAACGTAGTAGCACAAGTAGCATATGCTACGGGCCCCGCGCTTTTAGGGGCCCCGCGCCAATAAATATGTACATAATTTTTTGGTCATCTTCTAATACGAGCGTTAAACTAATGATCTTGTGATTTATGCCATCTTTAGCGCCTTTTCATTTGGTGTCACGAAATTGTGAGAGAAAGAGCATAAGAGGGTGACTTAGTGTGACTCTTCATTATTTTTATCTTAACTGTTTGCGGACGGAAGCCATTTAAGTGGCGTAGAAAATTTGGTCACGTTTGGACGGAAGCCACTTTTTTGGCTCTAGGCGACTGCCCCTCTAATTTTGTTTCGTTCTTTGTGAAATGAATTTGCATTAACAATAGAAACTAGAATTTAGGAAACGGAAACTTCCTGTTTTAATTGAGGTATACAGCGTGCTCGCATTCTCTTTCGATCTTGATTAAAATTTCTTGATTTGTAAAGTTAGAAAACTCAAAAAATGAGCAGTAGACACAGAGATATTGGACGTAATTATGCTTCTGGAAGTGAAAAACGTAAAGCGAAGGAAGAAAAAGAAAGAAGAGATCAACTTGTGATATCAAAAAACACGTAAGCTGATAGAATATTTTGATGTTCATGGTGGTGGTACTCTAACCGCTGAAGCTGGAAGTACAGGAACAACTAGTACTAGTGCAGGCTGTGCAGCAGAAAACATACAGCAAAACCCAGTATACACTGAGTCTGAATGTGAAAGAATAAGTGAAACGAAGAAGTACTCTAATGATATTGGTGACTGGCCGAACAATATAGATGACTGTGAGCGTGAATATTAGATATCCAAGGGAAGTGAAAAATGTCAACATGTTGATAGTGCCTTTTTTCATCCGTGCGATTGTATGACACCGAAAAGAAAACTCGATACTGTCAGAAGTCTTATTTTACACATATTCATAAACTTACTGACAAGCAACATGCAAGAAAATGGTTATGCTATTCAGGAAGTAAAGGGCACCTATTCTGTTTCCCATGCAAGCTTATGAGTTCAGAATGTTCATCAAAGTTTACTGTGGAAGGGTTTAATGACTGGAAAAATGCAAGAAATCTATTGCGTCGACATGAAGAAAGCTTCTCACATAGACAAGCTTTGATTTCACTGTTGATGCGTAAAAACAAAGGTGGGTCTCCTTATAACGGGAATTACTGGCCAAGTTTGACCCTTTTCTGGCAGAGCATATAAGTACTCATGCAAACAAAGGATTTGGACATACATCATATCTATCTAAAACAACGTGTGAGGAATTCATCAATCTGATTGGATCCAGCATACTGGATCACATTCTCTGTGAAGTGAAGAAATACAAGTATTATTCCGTTTCATTGGATTCTACTCCAGATATATCTAATATGGACCAGTTGACTTTGACTCTGCGCTATGTTTTGCCATCTGAACCAGTTGAAAGATTTGTGACATTTTTGGATATGGAAGGTTATAGTGCTGAACAGCTTACTAAAAGTCTACTTAATTTTTTTAAAGGCAAATGACATTGATATTAAAGACTGCCGTGGTCAAAGTTATGACAACGCCAGCAACATGAGTGGCAAGTTTATAGGATTACAAGCACGAATTAATTGATAATGATAATTACTATGCAAATTAAAAATGTATGTGTTCAAATATGTTTGTGTTGTTTTATTGGGTTTTTTTTTAAATATAGGGCCCCTTTCTTAACATATGCTACAGGCCCCGCACTAGCTTAATCCGGCCCTGAATATATATATATATTATTTTTTTTAATTTTTATTTTTATTTTTATATTTATATATTTTTATATAATCTATATAATTTTAAATTCTTTTAAAGTCTTGCAGAAATTATGTGAGGACAGCAAACTATAAGTCAGAAGAGTTCAGGACCACCACTGGTGTAAGACAAAGCGATATCCTGTCACCTTATCTTTTCATACTCCTCACGTGCCATCATCTCCAGTCCTTTCCACGTTCTCCTCATCATTTTCACCTCTGTTTCCAGCTCTCTTCTCCATGTGCTTCTTGGTCTACCTCTGCCTCTCTTGCCCTGGGGGTTCCAGAACAAGGACTGTCTTGCAATGCTTTCAACAGGTTTCCTCAGTGTGTGTCCTATCCATCGCAATCGTCTTCTTCTCATCTCTTGTTCCACTGGCACTTGTCTAGTTCTTGTCCTCAGTTCCATGTTGGTAACCTTGTCATACCATTTTAATCCCTCTATTCTACGCAAGCACCGATTTATGAAAGTCTGTAGCTTTTTGGTTGTTGTCTTTGTTGTTCTCCGTGTCTCAGAGCCATACAATAGGACTGACTTGACATTTGAGTTGAAGATTTTTATTTTCGTGTTGGGATTTCTCTTGATCTCCATATATTTCCCAATGCAATGAATGCTCCTCTTGCTTTTTGTATTCTTAGTTTGATATCACTGTCTGTCCCTCCAACTTTGTCTAAATTGCTGCCAAGATATGTGTACGATTCTACATCTTGTATTGGTGCTTCTTCAAGTTCAACCCTGTTATCATTACCTGCAATTTATTCTCAATTTTTTTGTCTTTTCCCTGTGTATTTTCAGACCCAATTGCTGTGACCTCTCATCGAGTGTTTTCAATTTGTCCTGCATCTGATTACGGTTATGGGACAGAAGAGCCAAGTCATCAGCAAAATCCAGATCATCCAACTGCTTAGTCAGAGTCCACTGGATTTCATTTTTGTTGTGTGTTGTCGATGATCTCATAACCCAGTCTATTGCTAGTAAGAAAAGAAATGGAGACAAGAGGCATCCCTGTCGCACTCCTGTTCTTATCCCAAACGGTTCTGTAAGCTGTCCTTCGTGAAGAACTCTGCATGTCATGTCTTCATTTGTTTTCTTTATTAAATTAATGATCTTCAGGGGAACTCCATAATGCCACATCAATTTCCAAAGTGATTCTCTGTCTACACTGTCAAATGCCTTTTCGTAGTCCTCAAATCCGATGTATAGTGGTGAATTCCATTCCAGACTTTGTTCAACTATTATTCTCAAAGTGGCTATTGGTCTGTACATGATCTGTTTTGTCGAAAACCTGCTTGTTCATCTCTCAGTTTCTTGTCTATGGACTCTTTTAATCTCTCAAGGATAATCCTGTTTAATACTTTTCCTGGCGCTGATAGTAACATTATTCCTCTATAATTTGTGCACTCTTGTAAATTTCCCTTCTTAGGCAACTTAACCAGATATCCTTCCTTCCATTCTGCTGGTATCTCTTCCTTTTCTCAGACTTTACCAAGTAATTTATATAACATCTCTGTAGCCATGTCAATATCTGCTTTGATGGCTTCTGCTGGAATGCCATCAGGTCAAGACGCTTTTCCATCTCTTAGAAGCTTTATGGCTTTCTTTTTTTCTTCCTTCGTTGGTCTTTCACCGTTAATTTGTAGCTCTTCTTCTGCTGGCTGGATGTCTGGGGGGTTTTGTGGAGCTGGTCTATTGAGAAGGTCCTCAAAATATTCTGTCCACCTCTTCATTTGCTCTTGTATATTGCTGAGCAGTTTTCCATTCTTGTCTTTTATGAGGCAACTTGTTTGCTTGAATTTCCCTGTTAGCTTCTTTGTGCTGCTATACAGTTCTCTCATATTTCCTTTGACTGCAGCATCTTCTGCCTCTCTTGCCAACTCCTCAATATACTTCCTGTTGTCTCTTTTGATACTTCTTTTTACTTCTTTGTTTGCTGTCGTATTTTTGGTCTGTATTACAACACGTCAAATTTACCGCTCGAAAATATCGAAGATAAACAGTACAATTATAACAACCAATAGAATCGCTCCTTTTTCTAGTAGTGATAAGGAACCTTTTTATGCTTGATAATAGGGCCTATTTTGTGTATTTGACAGAACGAAGATATTTTATTTCTTAATAACTAAAGATCTGTAAACAGAAAGGAATAGCTCAAATTATAGCGAAGATATTACTTAAGAGGTTAGTGTAAAGACTTCCTCATAATAATATTTTATTGTACGAGGAAAATTAGTTTAAGTGACATTTTAACATCAGGGTAGTCCTCAATTAAGTCAGTTAAAGTCTGCACAAAGTTAAATGCACTGGGCTAGCTAAAATATTAATAGCTAGAACGATAGAGATCAATTCCTAGTTTTATTAGATCTTTAAATAATTAAAATCGACCCAGTAATAAGTTAGATACAAAATATTTAAACTTATTCAGATTGTACGGTAAGGCTGAAAAACGAGCAGGGTGAAAATTCTTAACGCCAGTTTTGACTGTGTTTCGATTGGTTGAGCACAGCGTTATAAAAAGCCTTGAACTTTGTAGCATAATGCCACAACCTTTTTGAAAATTATACACGAAGCTGAGAAGAGCGCAATTGTAGGCTGTTAATACCTTTGCCGCCTGTATCGCAAGCAGACTTGGAGGCCCATTAAGAGCCAGTATCAGCTTATGTGTGTTACCTGAGGGTAAGATATATATATATATATATATATATATATATATATATATATATATATATATATATATATATATATATATATATATATATATATATATATATATATTTGTATATATTCATGTTATTTGCCTGTAGTTATCCACTTATGTGTTCGATGAGGTGTTAGAAGGAGAAAATAGGCCAAACGTGTAACGGATTTCCTTACCAACGTGTGTAGTTTTAAAGACGACAGGCCAGAAATGGAAACAGTGTAGGATATTTGCAAATAATGGCACAAGTGCGACTGTAAGTCTGTTAGGGTATTTGAATGAGTATTTCCTACTGGAACGACACATTGTGCAAGAACATAGGATAGGATGACAGGATATATTACCATGATGTAATCAATATGTTACTTACTATGTTGTACTTAACCTAATTATGGTATGGAAGACAATCATGGATGAATGGATCTAGCATACGATGTATTAAGGAAATGAGTACAAAAATTGAACTGGCTGTGAGGTATTGAGGTAACTGTCCTGTGACTGATTTAATGTTTGTACGTGATGTTGTCTGTATGTAGGGAAAACTACTGGACCCTACAAGTTTTGCGAATGTCTTTTCATTCCAGGTTTTGTCCTGGTAATATTGCAAGTTCATGAGACCTCCATGTGAGAGGAACTATAGTGGTGTACTGTTCGTCAGACTGATAGAGCGAAAGCCACATATCCCAGCCTGGAGTTCATATTCTGTGCTAACCCAGCCAGGATTGGAGGTGTCTCAGACTTCATTCAAGTTAAGTGGACACATAGATCCACTGTTCAGATGATCCAGCACAGTTACAAATAATTAAAAGAAGAAAAATAAAAACTAATAAAGAATTCAAGTAAAAACTCTTAAAATACAGACTTGGTAGAGACTGTAACATTATAAAATGATGAATCGCTGAGGACAATATTAAATTTCTTTTACTTTACAAGCCAGTATAATTGATAACAAGAGTGAACGAGTGAAATTGTCACAGAGGTTTTATGATCATTGAATTGCCTATATCCTCTTCTTTTTCTTTCACCCGTATCCTCTATTCTTATTACCACTCTTTACCTTTTTCCTGTATTTTTCGCATCCATTCATTTGCGAGAAATAATTTTTTCCCATTCTCACTTTCGCCAGTTTCGTTTCTCATTTAGAAACGCATTTCATTGCTGATTAAACTGAGAACGCAGTTATGACGTAACGTGTCAGCCCCTACACGAGACGCAGAGTGTTAGAATGCATTCTGTCAGACAGGGGAGCAGACAGCTGTCTACAGTTTCCCCTGGGACAGTGTTTCTTCGGCTAAGTTTCTGGGCCTGAAGTGTGAGAATTCACTCCGTCAGACATGATGAGGAGACATTTGTCTGGTAGTTTGCATCTGACAGGTAGTTTCCAAGGTAGATTCTCAGTATCAGGTGATATGACACTCACGCTCCACGGCCAGTTTTGGCGTAAGGTGCGAGAAAGTAAAGTGTCAGTTATGGTTTTCAGGATGAGTTTCTCGGGGAGGTGTGAAAAACTGCTTCTGCACTGGAGACGGGTTGTCTGAGATTCGCAACTAACATGCGCACTCTCGGTCAGTAGGTGGCAGTTACGGCATGCGTTTAGGTGTTAAACGTAAGCGTTAAAGACGGAAAGGGGAGAGTACTTCGTTTTGCGAAATTAAACGTTTACCTCTTTGTCTGGTAATAGATATAACCAGAAGTTGTAACTAGATTTTCATTCTTGCTCCTAAAATTTTGCAGTAGACAGATCGCTGTGCTAGATCATATATCTGTGGTTTCGCGAAGTCTGAGTTTCTTGGCCATTTTGCCGAACTCTAGACTACCATTAGATTGCAGTATTCTAGTTCATGGTTTAGTCTGTAGTTCTGAGTGGGGAGTTAAATATATTATATTCTAGTATTTTGTGAAGTGTTTAAAGGGTTAAATCGCTTATTTTATTTCACTAGTTAGATTTGGTGCAGAGCGCTTAATTTATATAGTCTGTATTATTTTATAGTGACGAGTTACAGTGGAAAACAGAAATTATATTTCTAGCTTAAACTCAGTCGGCTATTAAGGAATTTAATTTTACTGCTAAAATAATCAGACGAGAATAAATTTTTCTAACTAACTTATAATGCTAGATGCTTCATGAGTGCTGACGGAACACGTAGGTATTCCTAATTCATGACGATTGATTTTATGTATATAACTTATTTTTCAGGAAGGTTTAAATGATAAGTCAAGCGGTACGCTTGCAGTTTTTTAAAAAAATGTAAGTTATAGTGAGTACATAATATGTAAAACATTTCATATGTGGTTTTTCTTCCCTATTCAGTGAATACTGGGGTAACCCAAAACTTTGCCGGCGTTTAGTACAGAGACATACCTGTGAGAAACATAAACATTTTTATCTTTTAACCACGTGGGTTTACAAGTTAACACCTGTCTGACAGTGCGTGTGTCTTCATTAATAGACAGAGTACAACTCTCACTAACGGGTTTTATTAAAGACTAAATGTTTTATACTGGGTCTTTGAGCCAGATCAGATTTTCTGCACAAACTCTATGTACAACTTTAGCCGTTGTGGCAAGTAACATATTAACGTCAGTAACATTCCGACGGAGTTTCGACTAGTGGTGTGGTGACCAAATATAGTCCTTTCCTGAAAGTAGACACCGATCTGACATTCCTCAATTCTAGAAACCTAAGCTATTGACACTGTGCTCGTTGTTAATGTTTCGTGCTTGGACAATTTTAATGTGACCTAAACAGACATCCGAAAAATAAGAACACCCAAGGTGTCGTTCCCGGAAGCAGAGAATTCATCCTGTCTTTTTGGAACTGGGGATTTCTTGGTCAAAGACTGCCCTTGACGAGTCTGTAGGTGAATGTCCTAAAAATTGTATTACCAGAAGTGGCTTGCCAAGCTGTGAGTATGAACATGTGCACGTGTGCTCGGCTGAATGAATAAAGTGATTGCAGGACGGAGTGATTTATATTGTTGTATTTGGGCACCCATTTTGCTATCTTAACTTTCTGTATGCAAGTATTGCTAATCATATTTCCCTTAAAATAGAACAGAGATATCAAGTCTGTCCATACCTTAAGAAGGGGAAATATTAGACCTAATCCTATGTATCCTTGTTTCCTTGGGGGCTATCACTTTCTTCCAACCGGACTGTGGGCATACCTAGAGGGATAAGATCTAACTGTAGGTCTATCATTTCTTGTAGCAATTCCTTGATTTTTATGACTATTTGTATATGTTTTTATGTAATTTCTATGTGTTGTGAAGAAATTTTAGATGATAATTAAAGTTTCTCTTGAAATTAATCAGCTTGTTGGTCAGCTCGTTCTAGAATATTTATATAATCATTTGTTATAGTTTTCCCACGTCTGTACGTCTAACTGTCATCATATATGGGCGTGCACGTGAGTGGTTATATATATATATATATATATATATATATATATATATATATATATATATATATATATATATATATATATATATGGTAAAGTGGGATGTTATAAATATTTATAGGGGACTTAGTGTACTGACTGAGATCAGCTGTGAAGGTATCTGTATCTAATAAGGGTAGTGTATTACAGATGACCTTACTTGCTACCACATATTTATACCTCAGTCAGAATTATTCTGGAATATTGTGATGACTACGTTGAATGTCTAGGGTATGTATATGATGAAGTGTAAGTCACAACAACAACAGACAGATAAACAATTTAATTTATTCTACCACACGTGACAACACTGTGACACTCACACACATTTAACACTCTATAAGACTATTCTTAAATGAGGCACTTGTAAATTTTCAAATATAAATATGTATTAATTACTGTCACTAATATATATGTGTCCTGATTCAAATACAAAGTGAACCAGGAATCACAATCAATTTTAATTACAAGTTATATGTACAGAATTTATCAATATGAATCTTGTAGTGACATATTTTATTAATATTATCCTATGTGTGTCAGTTGTGTAGTAGTAATATGAGGTAATACTGGTTTTGTTTTTTCAAGCTATGTTGTTCTTTGTCATCATGACTTCAAGTGTTTGTTTCTGTTGGAACTAGTATTGGAGATGTTCTCAGTTCCGTTCATTAAAACAATTAATTTCCCCTCTTATTTTTATACAATGTCAGTTTAAGATGGGGTTACATAATGTTGAGCTCCGCTGGCCACATAGGCTTATCTTTCGTGATGGCGGCAGGAAAAGACTCCTCTGCTCGATTGCTCCCTGTGTTCTGGAGACACCTCACTGTTTGCTATATGGACCAAGGAGTATGCTGTCCGCCTCTGGATTCAGCAAAGCTCTGACCAGGTGCTGCTCAATAACTTTAGGACCACAGTCCCTGAAACAAGAAGGTTGTACCTCCTACTTCAGAACTAATTTATACTCTATTTCTACACTGAGCACAATACATAACAAACACTGAGTTCAGAGCGGTAGGCCAACTGCTATCTTCATCTGAAACAATTTTCACCAGTATATTCCTCCCTAATGGTTACTACGCCTCTGCAATTCCAGCATTATTTCTTTCTAGTCAATAAAATAGGTGTCAAAGTACTGTTTGGCAATTCCCTGTAGTTTTACTTTCCTCCGACACCTTCTGTTCAGGTTGGAGCACTATATAGGCTTCACCTCATGTTCGCTACTGAACCACACATATATACAGACATAAATTATCAATTTACATTCAATTTTCATTAAAAGATATCAAATATTTCAAGCTTACCACAATTCATGGAAATAATACAGAATTACGTTGACTGGCACTGAATATAGCACAATTTCGATCTGCCGATGTCCCAGGCTTTTATTTAGAAAAATATGCACTGGCGCTCAACGCACTGGTTCTGTAGTAAGTTTATTTGCAAATGTGGTGCTGACCTGACGCCTCTGATTGACTATATTGGCAGGTCTAACCAATCATGCCATGTTTACACAGCTTTTCAAAAAAAGTACTCCTACTCACGTTTCCCCTAACAACAAAGAAGTAGTATTTATAGTCCGACTAATCGTGTTTAGCCTTACATTTATTTTCCGCCAATCAAATAGGAGGTAACATGTCAGCCTATTTCCCGTACAATGGTGTGTTGAAAATCTGCCACTGAGCGATTCTGATTTGGGTGTTGTCTGACATCCCTCACTATTTCTTTTGGCTATAATTTGTTATTTCCTAGACTATTTGCGTAACGTTTAACATATTATTTGTCAGCAAGTCCTAAGGAACCCAAATATATAAATTTAATGGGGCTAAGGGGCTGCGTTCAAAATATGCATTTTCTTCCAGGATAGTCGTGCTGTTGCCACCTCCTCACTTCCAAACTTTAGGGTGTCTGCTGTACTGTCATACTAATGTCAGGATTTCAGACATAAAACAGTAGAATGTCATGTTTCCTAATAAGCGTTTTGTAAGTTTTTTTAAAACCTAACTCTCGTTTTATCACTGTCGATTTGAAAAAAAAGCTAGTGCTTGTGGCCTTACACGCGTGATGGCAGCAATTGTGTATCGCGCGACTGTGGTAGTATTGCCTGCGTTCCGGCTTTCAGCCTCTCCCTTTCTTTCTATCTTTAGTCCATCTGTCTTTCGTTTTTTTGGTAACGTAGTGTATAAAATGACATGAATGGAATTTTAAATCTAGGTCAGCTGCGTATCTCAAGGTTTTTCTTAGAAAGGCAGTACACGTTTTATCGTAGAAGGCGGGTATTGAAGCAGTAGGCTTTTACTATCAACGTGAAACGTTACAATTTGCAGACGAAGTAGAAAACAAGGGGGATTTCGAGTACAGTCATTGTGACAGCACTGTTCTTTACCATTCTTCTTTCCTTTTATTGAAGTTATTTGTTAGGCTTTACATTTACGTTTTAATTTATATATGTGGATTAGAATTTCTCACGACAAATCCTCCCCACTTAAAACAGACGTTATATGTCAGTCTATAATTCTATATACACATAGAGAAATTTATTATTTTTCCTGGAGTTTAGGGTGATTCTCATCACACGGATGGCGGCTTAAAAAATCCGCTCCCAGATTTGTTTTTCCACTTATATACTCTATGCTAAACTCAAATGGCTGCATCAATAAGGACCAACGGAGTAATCTAGAGTTTTCATGTCTAGCCTGCGCTAGAAACGACAAGGGTTTGTGGTCCGTTTGCAACTTAAATGCCTTCCCATACAGATAAATATTGAATTTCTTTATCGCCCATATTACTGCAAGACATTCTTTTTCGCTAGTTGAGTAGTTGGTTTCAGCTTTATTCAACTTTCTGCTAGCATATGCCACTGGGCTTAATTCCCCATCCAATGCATCTGATTTCTGTAGCAGAGTTGCACCTAACCCAATATTACTGGCATCCGTCCTTACAATGAATTCTTGACTTAAGTCAGGTAATTTCAAAATAGGTTTGCTTGTGAGCTTTTCCTTCAATTCCTGGTAAGCCATTTCACATTGTGGTGTCCATGTAATTCGATCTGGATTTCCCTTACGTGTCAAATCAGTTAACGGTGCACATATGGAATTAAAGTTTTTGATTTACTTCTGGTAGAAACCACATAATGAGACAAAGGATCTCACGTCTTTCTTGGTTTGTGGTCTCGGGGCTTTCTTTAGTTTCTCTAAATTCTTTGGGTCAGGGGTCATGTTTCCCTGATAAACTGTGTGTCCCAAGAATTCCAATTCTTTACATCCAACGCAACATTTGGTTGGTCGGGCGGTTAAATTCGCTTCCCTAAGTCGATTAAACAGCATGTTCAGAGAGTCAATGTGTTCCTCAAATGTTTCGGTTGCTATAAGGATATCATCCATGAAATTTGTGATACATGGATTATTCAGAGGGTCCAATAATTTTCTCATCATTCTAGAGAAGACACTAGGCGCATTCTTCAATCCAAATGGCAATCTATTAAACTCATAGTGTCCTTCTGAGGTACTAAAAGCTAGGTATGGTCTAACCTCAGGCTTTACTGGAATCTGATAGTATCCTTTACTCAGATCCACTTTTGAGAAATATTTAGCTTTATTTAGTCTGGCAAACAGCTGATTTGTATCCGGCAATGGATCCACCTGTCCTTCTGTAATAGCATTCAGTCTCCTGTAATCTATACAGAGTCTATGTTCTCCAGAGGGCTTCCTTAGGAGTACAACACCGGAACTATACGAAGATTCACTGTGTGAAATAATTCCTTCCTTCAACAAATAGTCTATCTCTTCCTTCAAAGCTTTCTCCTTAGCAAAAGGAATCGAATAGGGTTTCATACAGACAGGTGTGGGGTCTATCAGCTTCATATCATATTCCAATAAGTTTGTATGTCCTGGTCGGTCTGTTAACACCTCTGCATGATTATCTAGAACCTGTTGCACTCTCTCTTTCTGAGTTTTCGTTAAATGTGTACTGATTTTCACCTGTGCCGCTGTCTCACAGGGGTGTAATGGATATTCAAATGATGAAAGTGGTTCCTTTTTCATCTCCATGGCAATGGACAAGGTCAACAAGTGTGTGTCTTCCTGATGTTCTCTTTCCAAATATTTCTTCAGGAGATTCACATGATAGATTTTTTCTTTCCCCTTCTTATCTATCTTATAATTTGTTCTAGACACCTTCTCTAGAACTGTATATGGACCTTGCCATCCAATCTGTAACTTATTCTGACTACCGGGGAGAAGAAGCAGTACCTTCTCTCCCACAGCCAAATCTCTGTCTTTAGCTTTCCTGTTATAATAGGCAGCATGTTTCTTCCTGGCTTGTTTCAAATTTTCATTGGCAAGTTTCCAGCCAGTTTTTTAAACGAGTGGTCAGCTCATTCACATATTGGTATGAGGATGTAATATTTTCCTCTGCCTTTTCATCAGTCCACGTTCTTAACAGAGCTTCCAGTGGACCTTTTATTGGCCTTCCAAACAATAATGTTGCCGGGGCCATACCGGTTGAACTATGGGGTACCTCCCGATAAGCAAAGAGGGCGGCGTGCAGGTACTGGTCCCATGTATCTGGTTTTTCGTGTGCCAACTTTCTCAGGATCGACATCAACGTGCCATTAAATCTTTCCACTTGGCCGTTCCCTTGGGGGTGGTACACACTACAATGGAAGTGTTTGGCCTGGAAGATCCTGAAAACTTCTTCAGTTAGTTTCCCCTTGAACTGAGAGCCATTATCAGTCAAGATTTGATTGGGAAAGCCTAACCTTGTGAAAATTGTGAGCAATGCCTCTGCCACATGTTTAGAATCAATCGATGACAGGGCTACCGCCTCTCCCCACATAGAACAAGTGTCCACCAGAGTCAGAATGTAGCTGTTCCTTCTCTTGGTTCGGGTGAGAGGTCCCACAAGATCCACGGCAACTCTCTCAAAGGGTGTTCCCACTATGGGCATTTCCCCCAGAGTTGCTGGTGCAGTCCAATGTTTAGGTGCTACTCGTTGGCACTCTGGACAGGATTTTACATATCGTTTGATATCTTCAGTTATTCCTGGCCAGAAATAGTGACAAGCTATACGCTGTCCTGTTGCGCTGATCCCCATATGACCACTGAAGGGAATCGCATGCCCTAGTTCCAACACTTTAGTCCTATATGAAGTGGGAAGGACCAGCTGTCCGTGACCATTGGATTCAGATCCAGCCTTCCTATATATCAGCTTGTTCTTCATATAAAATTCTCCCTTGCCTGGAGGTGTATGAGATTTGGGCAACTTCTTGAAACACGGCTTGAGTGTTTTGTCCTCAGCCTGTGCCTTCCTCATCTCATCTGGATGAGTATTTATTGGATTATCCTCCTCCTTTTTAGACTGTGATCTGGTCTGCACTGTTGCCAGTATCACAGGTCTCTTGGGATTCCCCAAGAAGACATATCTACACCCCAATATCAGAGGGTAGATTGGCTCATTTATCACTGCTGCTTTTATGATTCCTTCCACATATCGCGTTTTCACCTTTATCCGGGCGACGGGAAGTGTCATGGTAGCTACATCCTTGGTTGCAGTTTGAATCTCCACTGTTTCTGTGGTGTATTGATCTGCCTGCACCAGGTGAGAACTCACAACGGAATCGTAATCTAAACCGGTATCATATAAACACCTTATAGTGACACCATTACAGATGACATCTTCACACACTGGGGGATGGTATGGTTCCTGTAGTTCTGCAGGTTTGACCTTTTTTTTTTCCTTTTTCCCAGATGTCATAGCAGCACAATGAGGAGGTTTCCTTCTACAATGGTCAGTGTCATGATTGTTCATCTTACAATTTTTACACCACCTTTTTCCTTGGTTGAAAGATTTTCTTTCATCATATTTCCTTTCATCGAATTGTGGGGTTTTATTTTTATTGTCATACCGTGGCCTATCAAACTGGTGCTTACCTTTGTTTTGATCCCTAGGATCAAATTTATTAAAGTTCTGTGGTGCCCTAAAATTTTCCAACTGTTTCTTTTTGTTACCTGATACCTCTGCCTGAGCTGCTTGATACCTTTCAGCAACATTTAGCAACTCACCCAGCCTCTCTGCACCTTGTTCCATGAGAAACTTTCTCAGGTCTGGAGCCATGGACTCTCTTAGTTGTTCTATAAGGACCATTTCCTTAAGATCTTGGGTTTTCCCCAGAGAAGTCCATTTCTCCAAGTATGTCTCTATTCGTGCAGAGAACTGGTGGTAGGTTTCACCTGACAGTAGTTTAGCATTCCTAAATTTTTTCCTATAAAATTCTGCGTTCTTTTCATATCTTAACAAAAGAGCCTGCTTTAGCATGTCATAATTTTCCTGATCACCTCTGCTCATTTTGGCAAAAACTTCATAAGCTGCCCCACGAAGACCTTGAGATAACTTTAAGCTCCACCTTTCTCTCTCTAACCCATATGTGGTAGCCAATAGTTCATATCTATTTAGATAGCTCTCAATATCATCGTCTTTCTCAACGAAATGATCTAAATGAAAATTCATAGCTGAGGTTGAGGCTCCCTGACTAGCAGTAGCATCAGAGGTAAAGGGACTGGCACCATTTTCAGGAGCATGGCCTTGAAACTCAAACTCCCTTAGTCGTAACTCATGTTCCCTTTGTAATCTCTTATCTTCTGCTTCCCTTTCTGCAGCTAATCTCTTCCCTTTCTGCAGCTAATTTCTTCTCTTCCCTTTCTGCAGCTAATTTCTTCTCTTCCCTTTCTGCAGCTAATTTCTTCTCTTCTCTTTCTGCAGCTAATTTCTTCTCTTCTCTTTCTGCAGCTAATTTCTTCTCTTCTCTTTCTGCAGCCTGTCTTCTTTCCTCGGCTTCCAATGCTTTAGCCTCTTTGTCAGCCTCAATCTGCAACCTCTTAGCCTCAGCCTCAATCTGCAACCTCTTAGCCTCAGCCTCAAATTGCAGCCTCTTAGTCTCAGCCTCTAACTTTCTTTCGGCCTCTTTTTCTAATCTTCTTTCTTCCCGTTCAATATATTTGTCACATTCAGCCGTGACATAAGCAATCATAATTTGTCCGTCCATTCCTAACTCTTTCGCAGTCTGTACAGCAGCAGATCGAAATTTTGCCAAGTCGGCCATTGTCTAACATGCAATTGTAACAATTCAATCTATCAATAATTATCTAAGGACACTACAGGCACTGAGAGCTCAACGTTATTTATTTCCACCCAAGGATACCTTTTAATTCTTTTTATTCCCAATATCTATAACAGGAGAAAGTTCAATATCCCTGGAGCGAGACCCCAATATATGTGGTAAAGTGGGATGTTATAAATATTTATAGGGGACTTAGTGTACTGACTGAGATCAGCTGTGAAGGTATCTGTATCTAATAAGGGTAGTGTATTACAGATGACCTTACTTGCTACCACATATTTATACCTCAGTCAGAATTATTCTGGAATATTGTGATGACTACGTTGAATGTCTAGGGTATGTATATGATGAAGTGTAAGTCACAACAACAACAGACAGATAAACAATTTAATTTATTCTACCACACGTGACAACACTGTGACACTCACACACATTTAACACTCTATAAGACTATTCTTAAATGAGGCACTTGTAAATTTTCAAATATAAATATGTATTAATTACTGTCACTAATATATATGTGTCCTGATTCAAATACAAAGTGAACCAGGAATCACAATCAATTTTAATTACAAGTTATATGTACAGAATTTATCAATATGAATCTTGTAGTGACATATTTTATTAATATTATCCTATGTGTGTCAGTTGTGTAGTAGTAATATGAGGTAATACTGGTTTTGTTTTTTCAAGCTATGTTGTTATTTGTCATCATGACTTCAAGTGTTTGTTTCTGTTGGAACTAGTATTGGAGATGTTCTCAGTTCCGTTCATTAAAACAATTAATTTCCCCTCTTATTTTTATACAATGTCAGTTTAAGATGGGGTTACATAATGTTGAGCTCCGCTGGCCACATAGGCTTATCTTTCGTGATGGCGGCAGGAAAAGACTCCTCTGCTCGATTGCTCCCATGTGTTCTGGAGACACCTCACTGTTTGCTATATGGACCAAGGAGTATGCTGTCCGCCTCTGGATTCAGCAAAGCTCTGACCAGGTGCTGCTCAATAACTTTAGGACCACAGTCCCTGAAACAAGAAGGTTGTACCTCCTACTTCAGAACTAATTTATACTCTATTTCTACACTGAGCACAATACATAACAAACACTGAGTTCAGAGCGGTAGGCCAACTGCTATCTTCATCTGAAACAATTTTCACCAGTATATTCCTCCCTAATGGTTACTACGCCTCTGCAATTCCAGCATTATTTCTTTCTAGTCAATAAAATAGGTGTCAGTGTACTGTTTGGCAATTCCATGTAGTTTTACTTTCCTCCGACACCTTCTGTTCAGGTTGGAGCACTATATAGGCTTCACCTCATGTTCGCTACTGAACCACACATATATACAGACATAAATTATCAATTTACATTCAATTTTCATTAAAAGATATCAAATATTTCAAGCTTACCACAATTCATGGAAATAATACAGAATTACGTTGACTGGCACTGAATATAGCACAATTTCGATCTGCCGATGTCCCAGGCTTTTATTTAGAAAAATATGCACTGGCGCTCAACGCACTGGTTCTGTAGTAAGTTTATTTGCAAATGTGGTGCTGACCTGACGCCTCTGATTGACTATATTGGCAGGTCTAACCAATCATGCCATGTTTACACAGCTTTTCAAAAAAGTACTCCTACTCACGTTTCCCCTAACAACAAAGAAGTAGTATTTATAGTCCGACTAATCGTGTTTAGCCTTACATTTATTTTCCGCCAATCAAATAGGAGGTAACATGTCAGCCTATTTCCCGTACAATGGTGTGTTGAAAATCTGCCACTGAGCGATTCTGATTTGGGTGTTGTCTGACATCCCTCACTATTTCTTTTGGCTATAATTTGTTATTTCCTAGACTATTTGCGTAACGTTTAACATATTATTTGTCAGCAAGTCCTAAGGAACCCAAATATATAAATTTAATGGGGCTAAGGGGCTGCGTTCAAAATATGCATTTTCTTCAAGGATAGTCGTGCTGTTGCCACCTCCTCACTTCCAAACTTTAGGGTGTCTGCTGTACTGTCATACTAATGTCAGGATTTCAGACATAAAACAGTAGAATGTCATGTTTCCTAATAAGCGTTTTGTAAGTTTTTTAAAACCTAACTCTCGTTTTATCACTGTCGATTTGAAAAAAAAGCTAGTGCTTGTGGCCTTACACGCGTGATGGCAGCAATTGTGTATCCTGTGGTAGGCTTTCAGCCTCTCCCTTCTATCTTTAGTCCATCTGTCTTTCGTTTTTTTGGTAACGTAGTGTATAAAATGACATGAATGGAATTTTAAATCTAGGTCAGCTGCGTATCTCAAGGTTTTTCTTAGAAAGGCAGTACACGTTTTATCGTAGAAGGCGGGTATTGAAGCAGTAGGCTTTTACTATCAACGTGAAACGTTACAATTTGCAGACGAAGTAGAAAACAAGGGGGATTTCGAGTACAGTCATTGTGACAGCACTGTTCTTTACCATTCTTCTTTCCTTTTATTGAAGTTATTTGGTAGGCTTTACATTTACGTTTTAATTTATATATGTGGATTAGAATTTCTCACGACAATATATATATATATATATATATATATATATATATATATATATATATATATATATATATATATATATATATATATATATATATATGTGTGTGTGTGTGTGTGTGTTTAGACTGTCTGACTCCTCGAAAAGCTGTCGTAGAAGATAGGTGAGAGAGAGATTTCTCGATCTCAGAGACAGCCTCTTAATCACATGCTACCACCTCACTCGTGAAAATCTATTGCTATTACTACTTTTCACTCTGACTATCACTTAGTCTAATCTATTCAGAAGGGACCAACCCTAGTCTTAATTCCCCTATCAAAAATCTACGACAGAAATTAACATTACTTAGATATATACATAAGCATATTATTGCCTTTTTATGGAGAACATTCCATATTTATTTCATTTTGGAAATATTTTATAACCTGATTTTCAGTTTCCTAACCAAAAGAGAAATGGCTTAGAAACAATAAATTGTAAATACTTTCATTCAGTCTTACTTAATTATTCTAATTAAGTTAATGTTCTGTTTGATAGTTATTACATAAAACTAATTTAATTTTCCCCTAGATAATTAGCCACACAAACAAATATATAACCATTACTCATTGTGGGATCTGGAGAGGTAGCAGATAGATCTTCAGGACCAAACACTATCATCATACCTGTAGATTTACATAGCTTGACCCCACCTTTATGTCGATATACCCTTACTCTTTTCAGAGAAGGGGGTATTTCTTGTAAGACCAGTCTCTCATCTGGCACTATCCTGGTATCATCTGATACATCTATTTATCCAGGATATCTTTACTTTCAATAACATCCAAACCTCTCGCGACATTTGCTTATGTGTACACTTCTTGAGCCTTGGCTTTGGAACTTCTGGTTTTCCTTGTGTTTAAATCTGCTTTCTGGTTTTTTCTGTCTTTTATCTTATTGATGGTTTCTGTTGTTATCCATGCTTTTTGTTGTCGTTTCCTTTTCCCCAGTATTTCTTCACATGTCTCATTCCATACAGTTTTGATTTGCTGCCAATAGTCTTCTGTATTCTCTACATCTTCCAGCTGTTGGAGCACTTGGAATTTGTTGGATATCCTACATTAAATTGTTGTCTATAATTTTGCATTGTTGCATATCTCTTGAGTTTTATTTTTACTTTGGCTATCAGAAGGTGGTGATCTGATGCCACATCTGCTCCTCTATATACCTTTACATCCTGCAATGATGATCTAAACTTCTTGTTTATGCATATATGATCAATCTGATTTGCTGTTCTATGGTCCGGTGATATCCATGTTGCCGCGTGTATTCTCTTATGTGGAAACATGCTTCCTCCTATAGCCAGTTGATTTGAAGCACAGAAGTTTGAGAATAGTTCCCCATTTTCATTCATTATTCCTAGCCTATGTTTTCCCATGACTTCTTCAAATCCGGTGTTGACTGTACCTATCTTTGCATTCATGTCACTCATCAAAATGGTGACTGACCTTCTTTAAGGAGTAAAAACTTTTTCTCGTTTTGATCAGCCCCAAACTGATTTAAATCAGTAAAATATTACTTAAATAGCTCTGTCTTCAAAATGACTGAGACATACGGGTGCAGTTCACTCAAAATGATTAAATCAACTATAAATTTGAATATATTCAGATAACAAATTTAATAATCAGAGAAATAGTTTCGGCAACTTGGTTCAGATGCCTCGTACACATGGTCTAGGGTATTACTTTATAACAGAGTCCCACTATGACTTAGTGTTCAGGTTTCTAGGATTCCGGGCTTTCCGTATTAGTAAATGTAGTGCTTTCTACAGCGTACGTTCAGAAGATGCTCAAATACGTTGTCCGGTCCTTTAAGTTAGAATCCTGATTATATTCCTTATTCTGGCCTGTCTGGCTGTCTTCTTGACGAGTTGAAGGCACTGCTGCTTTAGACTCCGAAGATGCTAGATTATAAGTTACATTCGGCCCACACATTCACATTGCTACTATATGACAAGGCTCCAATCAGAAATGTTGAATTTTAACATCTCAAATGCCAAACCAATAGAATACAACTTGCGTATTTTGGTATGGGTATATCCCCTCTACCCTCTCTTGGAAAATTCCTGCGTGACACATAAAAATGTGATTTTTTTTTCAAGTCACTTCCCATATAAAGTATTTTCTCTTCCGGTCGTTATCGATCATGTTTACATTCACGACTTCATAGATCTATCATAGACAACATCTTCCCAGATGGAAAACTCATCGTAACTATTGCCTACAGTCAATCTTGCCCGGAAATGATTATATCATTTACTTGCTACAAATCCCATAAATTATCGTACGTGAGTGTCTATAATCTATCAACAGAATGATATTCACTGTGCAAGCAAACAACTATCAAGCGGCAAACCGGCCAAACAGAAAATATTATCCGTGATAAGACAACGGACGGTGGCCATCTCAAGGTTTGTTAAGCAGTAATCCGGGAGCTCCCACTCACGGTCATTATCTTCCTATAAACACAAGTGTCAGAAGGGATAGTAAATTAAACCCAGACAGCATGAATTGCAGGAAGAAAGTGTAAACAATGAGTGGCGCCAAGAACTCCGTACAAAAAATGAGAGGTAGATCAATAATGATGCAAAGAAACGAGACCGCGAGAAAAATAGAACGGATAATTCTGCCACAGTAAGCGACACTTAGTTTATTTGTGTTTATAATTGGGTTATCACGTAACAGAGACAACTACCTGTGTGAAATACTCGTAGATGTAGGGTAATTATCTTCATAATTTAAATACGTGAAATGTATTTGCTAACAAACGTAATGTTAGGGTGTGGGTAATCTAAAGAAAGGGAAAACCAACATAAATTCATCTATATATAAATTAAGGCTTTCGGCCTCGCGGAACTTTTGTGTAAATTGGTGGAGTTTTTTCTTTCTTTCTTTTTTGTGTGTGTGCGTGTGTAGTGGGCTGCAGAAAAAGAGGAAATACCCCAAGGGCATATGTAAATGTTACAGTTTCATTTATCATTGTTTATGGTTATCGTTTGGGCGATACATGCATTTGATTCCAGGCCAATTATAATAGCAGCCTGAATATTTATAGTTTATATACAGGAATACCTCGCTTTATTGCGCTTCGCTTTATTGCGCTTCGCAGATATTGTGCTTTTTTCAAATTATTTATGTTTTTTTTTCCTAGAACGTGCCTTCTTCTTCCGATAGATTTTGGCGGGAACATCGCTTCTAGCGAGTCGATCGGCGCCATTTTGCTTACCACATTTGCACGCTTCGTGTTTCTGTGTCACATTCTGAAAATTCTGGCAATATTTCAAACTGTTTCATTGTTATTACATTGAAATTTGGCCTATTAATACGGTAACCGTACAACGGCCCCTAAGTGTTCAATTGAAAGGAAGAGTCGCACGTCTCTCACTTTAAATCAAAAGCAAACTTCATTGTTGTCTTATTTTAGGAAACTGCCACAGCCACCCCAACTTTCAGCAACCAGCACTCCGATCAGTCAACAGCCATCAACATCGAGGCAAGACTCACCACCTGCAAAAAGATTACGATTCGCTGAAGGCTCAGATGATGAAGATTAGCATTTTTTAGCAATAAAGTATTTTTAATTTGATAGTACATTGGTTTTTTTTTAGACCTAGTGCTATTGCGCACTTAATAGACATAGTGTAAAAAACATGATTTTAAGCTGTTATATGCACTGGGAAGCCAAAAAAAATGGGTGTGACCCGCTTTATTGCGATATTCGCTTTATTGCGGTGGTCTGGAACTGAACCCGCAGTATCTCCGAGGTATACCTGTATATATATATATATATATATATATATATATATATATATATATATATATATATATATATATATATATATATATATATATATATATATATATATATATATATATATATATATAATTCTTGTAACCCCCCGCCCCCCTTCCCTCCGTTACAAACACGGGTCCGAAAGAGTTTTTTTTTAACAACTGCCCGCAGCCTTCAGCAAGAACCTGTTTATTTACTTTTCTTCGTGCAAAGAGAGCCTAACTCTGAAGGCCAATTTATGCCGAGCCGACACGTAAGGCGTAATCGCTTGTAGCGAACGAGAACTCGGTGTCGTCAAAGTTTACTGTACCGCCTGCAAACTAGAGAGAGAAGGGGGAGGTGAGCTGTAAATTGTAAAGGGGAGGAAACGGTGAATTTGTGAAGGGGAGCGGGAAGGAGTAAACTTGTTTATCTGTCACAAGTTTATCCTTTATTGTCATGAAATAAATGTTTACGGGTGTTAAATACGTGTGTGGATCATATCTCGTTCCAGGCTCAACAACTGGTCCAATTTCTCGCAAGTCAAAGAGCAAAACCATCGCTTTTAGTCAGGATCGAGCACCAACCAATACCACTTAGTACTCTACGCAGTTCAAAGATTATGAGAATAAATGCAAGAAATGATAACAGGGTTGAACTTGAAGAAACACCACTAAAAGATGTAGAATCGTACACATATCTTGGAAGTAATATAGACAAAGTTGGATGGACAGACAGTGATATCAAAATAAGAATACAAAAAGCAAGATGAGCTTTCATTGCATTGGGAAACATATGGAGCACAAGAGAAATCAAGTCCAACACGAAAATAAGAATCTTCAACTCAAATGTCAAGTCAGTCCTATTGTATGGCTCTGAGACATGGAGAGCAACAAAAACAACAACCAAAAAGCTACAGACATTTATAAACGGGTGCTTGCGTAGAATAGAAGGACTGAAATGGTATGACAAAGTCACAAATGTGGAATTGATAACAAGAACCAGACAAGTGCCAGTGGAACAAGAGTTGAGAAGAAGACGCTGGCGATGGATAGGATACACATTGAGGAAACCTGTTGAGAGCATTAAAAGGCAGGCCTCGTTCTGGAATCCACAGGGAAAGAGAGGCAGAGGTAGACCAAAATCTCGTGGAGAAGAGAACTGGAAACAGAGGTAAAAATGATGAGAAAAACATGGAAAGAACTTGAGCGGATGGCACAGGACAGGAAGACTTGGCATGTGTTTGTTGAAGGCCTATGCTCCTTGGGGAGTTAAAGGATATTGATTGATTGACTCTACGCACTTATGCAGTCACAAGAAATCTGTTTACCACAACTGTGCTATCATACACGTTACAGGGAACTGGCTAAAGCTTGCTCATAGTGGCACAGAGTGGTAATCAGTCGCATAGTGACAATACCCTTTAGGGTTCAGATCTCATGTGGCTCTAAAAACCTAATGGGTAAGGTAGCTAACATTGTGATGTGGCCCCCTCGCCAGACGACTTAAAGGACAGGCCTAATGACACTTTATTCTTGTCAGGGAAACCCCCGACAGAAACAAAGTTATTTGAGAGAGACAGGTTAGTAGACATTTTCACAGCGGATTACACAGAATTGTGGTTGGGGTTGTTTACCTTCTAGGAAACTCAACCTTCGCTGCCAACTTGGTCAGCCAATCCAGAGACAATTCCGCGTACTTGTCCCTCATGTGGAAGCGTTGTCCTGTCCAGTGTGGTGACTCTGTGTGAACTGTTTGTTAATTTTTTTTTCTTTTCTCTTTTATAAAACAAATTGTGGTTTTCATATGTGATGCCATAAGGCTTAGTTTTTTTCCCCCATTCATTACTTGCATTTATAGATAACTTGATAGATGTTTAACTGTTTTATCTTTTGATTTTAACGGTTTGATCTTTTAAATAAATCGATACAAAAGATATAAACTAGACATAGTTTTCCCATTATTTTATTTGTCCTCTCTATCTCTGTCTGATCAGGAAAAATAGGGAGAGTGGGTGACTTCAACTAAAACAAACGCGGAGGTGAAAACAAATATGAAGGTCTCTTGTAATCCGTTATCTTGGTCGTTGTATGTCACTCAACCCTCATTCCCCTGTGATCCAGTCTGTCCTACCACTTCTGCAACGCACTAAATTAGCAATCAAATTTGGATGTCTGCGTTTCTTGTCTTTTTAATTGACCCCACAAAACCCTGTAACCTCTCGTGCACAAATGTCCCAGCGTTATCAAATGTTACTGTCATTTCCCATGGTATCAGGAAGGATCTGTGCATGTTCGAGGTGGCTCATTATTTGTCTCGCTACTATCTTTTCAAATACTATACGGTAGACATTCTCTAGTGGGATCATTTTCATATTAGTCGCTTCTTGCCACATGCCTGAGAGGGCAGTAGCACTATTTTTTCTGTGTCTTCTCAGAGACACCGGGTTTGTGAATATTCTTAATTTCCGATAGTTAAGTGCACTTAATTCGAAGCGCGTAATTTTAAGTTGGACGTAATTGGAAGCTTCAACATGCCCCTACGTTAGCTCTATTTGTATATACTAAAACGTAGTTTTTAACTTGATTTTTGAATTAATGACAAAGCTTAGAATACGATGATCGCAAACCGGGCCTCCAATTGGTTTGTAACAACTGAATTCAAAGAAAATTCCTCTGTCATTTTGGGTAACCAAATTTGGCGCTCAAAAGAAACGTGAATGCAAAGCTTGTCATATTCAATCCGAATGATGTTCACATCGTCAGATCTTCTTAAGAACTTTCATCTTTTGACCGCTACACCCCATACCTTTTTTGTCGCGTACGAATCAACAGGTATTATTTATATTTAAGATTTAAACCTGTGCTGTCCTTTTCTGGGTTCTGCCTGTGACGTCAACATGGATCTTGTTATAACTGGGGACAGATTTATTACAAGTATTGTGTGTTTACATTTAATATAATTTTTGCAATGCTAAAGGTAAGAAAGCCAATTATGGACGGTTTTCAAAGCGATGAAACTGGAGGAAAAGTACAACGCCATTTGCTTTATGGAACAGAGCAAAAAATAAAGTACACGCACAAACGGTTAAAGACCTTGATATTCTATTTAATATGATCAGCATTATGTTCACACACAAATATGTACAATATATATATATATATATATATATATATATATATATATATATATATATATATATATATATATATGTGTATGTATATATGTATATATGTGTATATATATATATCTATATATATATATATATATATATATATATATATATATATATATATATATGGGAGCCGCGCTGGTGTAATGGCTTCGGCGTTGTACTGGCGACCAGGTGTACATCGTTCAAACCCGGGCGTCAGCATTTGAAGAAATGTTTACGGCCGGAAATTTGACTGAATAACCTGAACGGCTCCTGTGATAAACCCTCTGTGGATAGGAAGGAGCGAAGCTCCTGACCGGGTTGGAAGGAAAGTCCTCAGGTTCCCTAGCCTCGCAATGACATGTCATTGGGCCGAAGGGCTGAAAGCCCAAGTGCCGCTGGTTAAGGGAAAAATATATATATATATATATATATATATATATATATATATATATATATATATATATATATATATATATATATATATATATATATATATGTATATATATATATATATATATATATATATATATATATATATATATATATATATATATATATATATATATATATATATATATATATATATATATATATATATATATATATATATATATATATTTTTTTTTAATATGTGCCAAAAGGGAAACAAAGAAACAAATAAAAGAGAGGTAATACTGCACCCGATGAGTCATATCGTAGAAGGCCACTGGGGAGAGTCGGGCATGTGTAGAAACGTAAAGCCAATAAACTCAAATAACGTGAAAAAAATCTTTCAAAACGAGTAGATAATCTAATTCAATTCCAGATGGGAACACCTTGAGCGGGTAGCAGATTATAGGAAGTGTTGGCGGAACTCCCCAGTGAGTTATCGGGGAATGAGAACGAGTGATCACTGACTGAATACTGAGATGATCAGACACTTAATCCCTGACTGTGACATCACTTACATAATCACTGCAGAAGGTACTTTTGGTACTGGGAAAGTTTCTATTGGTCGGTCATAAGGTCTATGAGTTACGTCACTGCCTACCCCCATTTAACTGTGTTATCTACTAACAAACGTTTGATCGATTCTGGTGATTGTTCTGTAGGGACGATAGACCACAATCCCGGCTCTTTTTCTTGGTACTAAAAGAGTTAAGAGGACGTGAGCCACTGGTTACAAGTGCCATACAGTATGGTTGGTTATTTTTGGTTGGTCCATCGTGCCGTTCAGAGACGTCATCTGTTAAAGTTTCCATTCCTGTGCCAAGTGATCGTATTGGATAATGTGAGCCTGCGTTGTTGTAGGATATCTGTAATAGTGTTTATCAATCTGCCTTTTGATCTTGCCCGTACTGTAAAATCAGGTCTTCTACTGTTGTGGAAGCGTAAATTGAAAGATTGCCAAACCACTTTATGTTTTTTAGTCTCTCTGGATACTGGATGCATGTTGTGGTTCTATAAAGTTTTTTTGATGTTATCATGTCTCATGCTGTCAGTTTTGGAAACATTAATGGCTTTTCATAAAAATTTCATCTCGCACGATGTGATTTTCCTCTTTTTGTGCTCCGCCCAGGGACCATGTCTGACACTCATAGCAAAGAGCTGGAGGAGTATACTTATTTCATAATTTGTCATTTAGTTTCCATACCAGTATTCAGATGTTTGAGTATTGTCAATAGCTGGTCATTTGAGCTTGCTGTTTTACATTTGTTTTTAAATTTCTCTGTCAACGCTCTAAAGGTTTTGTGTGCAAACATTTCGTATGTATTTAAACTCTGGAATGTGTTTACACCTGTTGTTTTAAATAAAAATTCTTTGTTGTTTACACTGCATGACATCTATTCACACTTTTCGAACATAGTACACATTTATGCTAAAAACATACCAGTAAAGGAATAGCACGTGAGAAGGCATTTTTACCAGACAAAATTATTCCTGGATGTACAATCATTATCTAGCGACGGGATTGTGTTATTTTCTGCGAAAGAAGATCTTGGAAGTGAGCGCACGACTTTACACCGAATATGTGGACTATGAAAAGGCATTCGATAGTTTAAACAGAGACTCAATTTGCAAACTGATGAGGCACTATGGAGTACCCCTTATGTTCATCAACCTAATAAAGAAAACATACAAAGACATGAAATTATAACTATCTATGAAGGACAGTTTACAGAACCCTTTGCGGTAAAAATGGAATGCGATAAGAATGCCTCTAAGCTGTAACCAGATACAGAATACTAGGTGACAATTTGCAATTAGTGAGTCCTAAAATACACAGAGAACAGATCAAGATTATGAGAATAAATGAGACAAATGATAGCCAAAGTGCAGTGGGAGATAAGCAGTGAGAGATGTGGAATCATACACATATCTTAAAAACAACATAGACAATCGAAGGAGCAGATGACATAAAACAATACACGGACAAGAGAAGCTTTCTTTACATTCGAAAATAGAGAAATGCTCAAAGGAAAAAAACACACACACACAAATGGATAAGGGCATTAGATACAGAAATGAAGGTGATAAACAAAACGTGGAAAAACTTTGAACAGATGGCACAAGACAGATGGCTTATTGTGTATTTGTTGGAGGTCTGTGGTCAACAGGGAACTTCAGGGAAATCAATGGATGAAAGAATTTGAGTCTAGACTTCAAAGTAGCCAAAGTCAAATGCTCTCTGGAGACAAATCCGTGGGTTTTTTTTTCTCATGACGACTTCGTATGTGAGAGAACCAAAGGCTTCTAATAGAGCTAACTAGTTAGAGGACTGGGTTTAGAGCAATAAGCAATAATAGTCAACGTGTTGAACATAAATATATTGACCGGAAACGTAAATAGAATAAAAAAGGAATTCTTGCAATGTAGGTTTCATAGTGTAATAAAATATGTAGACCAAAAAGAATTATAGTAGATTAACTTAAAATGATTTTAATCCATCCCTCCAAAAAAAAAAAAAAAAAAAAAACTGAGCTGAGAACGTCTATAACGAATGAAGGAATTTCAGGTTTAAATGTGAGTGAAATGTTAGACCCTAAATGTGTATTTTACAGTTGTCGTATGTATGGTATACTGGACGTCCATCGTGCCCTGCGATATCGGCATGCTCACGTGCAATTTCAGTGCCTGTCAATCGCTAAAAGTATGTAGGCTCCAACTCTTCAACTCCGTGCTGGATCCGGTGATGAGGCAAATCGTGATTTGGGATTGGCCGCCCGATACAGAAATTATCCGCCCCTTTTCACAAAATCTTTTCTTGCGACACATCGTCGCAGTCTTATGTGACATTGTTGCCTGGCACGCGGGCTGTTTCCTATGTTGTCCCATGCCTGCCATAGCGGTTGTTAACGTTTTAGGCAGACGTCTCCGTCGTCTACCATAGGTGTAGCTAACTTCTCATTGATGCATGTCCACTGCCTGTCCCAGCTCACTGGGAGTACTAATACCACGGTTAAGAGAAAACTCCAAAACCTAGAGTATATAATGTGGGTCTTCAAAGGTATCTTCCTTCACACAAAAGTACTCTTGGCAGAGTTTTAGATAGAAGAATGATTATGCTTCTACCTCGAGGGCGTGTTCATAAGATAATTCAGAAATCAAGAACAATGCTGAATTGGACTGAGCAATTGTTAACTTTGTATCTGACCGACACCTTTTATGAAGAATTATTATGTATGTTAGCTCGTCCAAGTCCCCAACTGATTTAATTCAGTGAAATCTAAATTTAGTAGCTCTGTTTTAAGAGTATTTAAGATGACTGAGACATACGAGTGCAGTACATTCAAAAGGATTAAATCAACTATAAATTTGTATATATTTACAAATAACAAATTTAATAATCAATTATATTTAACAGTGTCAATGATTAATTCTCTTTTTTAAAAAAAGGTTATCATCACACGGTGCTGTTACGCACATATTGAGGGAATGTCCTTAAAGTTCACTTGGCAGCTTTTAAGTTTGTACTTAGCTGCCAGTAAGTTTGGTTTCTGCTCCAGCCGATTGTTGGTTCTTTGCAGGTTATGGACTGATGCACTCTCGTCACTGATCAAGTCTGGAGGTTGTGACATGTTTCAAGAAATATCGAGGAGTAATCATGAAGCTGGTCCAGCGTCTTCAAGACCGATCTGATGATGGTGTCTTGCGTCGACAGCAGGCCACTTATACCACACACTTTATTCCAGAGATAGTACCCTCAACTGGTACCACCAACTAGTATAATGAAAGACGAGAAACATATACCCTCCTGAGTACTAGGTTTCCTAAAACACGATTATGTCCCCCTCCCCCCCTCCTTTTCATTCCACAATCCAATCTACCTCTCAACGCTACCCTCCCTGAGCATTAATATTAATCCCAGTGAGCGGAAAACATTCATTACATTTATATTGAATATCTTTACATTTGCACTGGTTGAAAAGGTGAATAATATAATAAGTATGTACATCAGTTCTATCATCATCCACTCCCTGCTCCATATGGATCTTGGAACTACCTCTGCTTTTGGTTCTCTATGAGAAACCCGCATAAAGCAATCACCATCTCTTACAGTGTTGGTTCATGAAACCATCATTCTATATGCTGAGGTCGCTACCCTCGTATGACATGGACATCCACTGGCAATTTTCACATGTTAATAAATACTTACTTAATTACTTACTTAGTCATTCCCCTTCTACCGTGAGGTGTAGAGGTTTGGAAGAGAGAGCGCCAGACTATCCTATCGGCTGTCTTCCTCCTGGCCTGGTTCCATTCTAATCCTCGGTCCTTCAAAGATTGTCTAATGTTGTCCTCCCAGCGGACTCTGGGTGGTCCAGGGGGTCTGGATCCCTGGTGCAACGGGTGTACTTTAACTTGTAGTTGTAGAAGCAAGGGGTTAGTCCTCTGAGAGGTCCTTTCCCGTTCTAATTATGAACTCACCACAGCATACCCTGATGCCGGTGACAGTTTTATGATAAGCCTTAAACACACTTCTGGACTCCAGTAGTAAAGACTCTGTAAAGGCCAGTTTGGACGTGAAGACAATATGTAGTTTTATTTTTCACATCACAGGCTCCATTATTAATGCATCCAATATAAATGTACGACAGTGGCATAACCTAGCCAAGTCTTGAAACGTCGCTATTCCGTCTTCTAGTGACAAGATGTCCTCAACATTTTGTTGCATAATTTATTTCACATTTCTCTCTCTCTCGAACATCAGCATACATCTGTAATAATCAATATCTAGCATCCACCCAATGAATCACAAGGGCGATCTAGTAGTAGAAATACTTTACGTCTGCAATATTTGTCCAAAAGAAAATGACGTACTTCCGGGTAACCCAGGAAACGGTACATCAACAAACATGGTTTATAAACAAGCCTTATCGATATCAATCGATCTGTTATGATTTTACTCATAACATCTACTCCCCCCACCACCACCCCCCATATTCCAGATCTTCCAATGTAGAAAATGTAGTCCATCTTATTCCTCTTGGATTGCCCTCTGTTGTATGGCGCATCACCCAGTCTATGACTATTAAAGATAGAGTGGTTGATAAGGGGCTTCCCTGTCGTACTCTTGTCTTCACTTCAAAGGTTAGGTTGCTCTGCCCAATGCTACACGTAAAGTTGGCATAAAGGCTTTTTATAATTGACACTATGCAGCTTGAAATTCCATAAGCCCTCAGTATTTTCCATAAACTGTCCCTAAGTATACTGTCAAAAGCCTTTTCAAAATCAACGAAATTAATGGACAGCTGTCTTTGCCATTCTGAGCACAGCTCTATAATGTTCCTAAGGATAAATATATGATCTACACATCTTCGGTTCTTTCTAAATCCTGCTTGTTCTTTCCTCAGTTTGTGGTCTACTTCTTTTGAGATTCTCTGTATAATTATCCTGTCTAGTATTTTGCTGGGAACTGAGAGAAGAATGATTCCTCTCCAATTATTGCAGTCTGCAAGATCTCCCTTCTTGGGCAATTTGACAATTATTGCTTTTCTCCACTCTGTTGGTGTTGTCCCTGTTTTCCAGACTTGTGCAAATAGTGGTTCTAATAGTTCTGCTGCTAGCTCTGGGTCTGTCTTAAATAGCTCTGCATTTAAGTTATCATGACCAGGAGCTTTTCCATTCTTTAACCCTTTGATTGCTATGATGATTTCTTCTTTTCGTGGGATGTCTGTATTAACATCTAGATCATTTTCAGCCTCAGGAACATTTAATTGTGTCTCTGGTGGTTCCTTATTCAGAGTTTCTCTGAAATGCTCTTCCCATCTTGTTTCCTGTCCCTCTACTGTCGTGATGTCATTTCACTACTTTATAAATGTTAATAGCATGTCCCAAGTTGAATGTAGAAATCCATCCTTGATAATGTCCATGATTATCATCCCTTTAATAATATGACACGAAAAATCCATAAGTCATCAAATTCTGTAGTGAATTATCCGAAATCAGTTCCATACCAAATAACGTTGTTACTTCCCTTGAATAAGTGTGTGACTTTCATTTTCGAATTTTGTCCCTTTAAAGTAAGTACACATACTTTTTTACCAAAAAACGTATGTATCGAAATTATTCAGAAATGATCCAATTGAAACCATTGCACATATGGTGTGTTTGACAGTCTATAGCGTCACGATGAGTATTGACATGACTGCACGATGTCTCTACGCATTGTCATAAGTAAAAAGATCCCGCACATGATGTGAAGTGTTACAAGATCCATCATCATCATGTTGCTGTTCGGGTCCTTTGACCTATAAGCACTGTTATAACTGTACAATCAAATTAATGTTGTGCGATTACGTGATTCTTGCACTAAGTTCTAGAACAGGACATCTTCATGTAAGTATATGGGCTAGATTGGATCATGTGCATCATCTGTACTTGATGAGTTGTTATATGAAGTAGTGTCCTTGATACATCTGGAGAGGACGTCTGCTACGACGTTCTGACTGCCTTTTATAGCTCTGATACTATAGTCATAAGGCTGTAGAGCTAACGAGGCTCTAGCTGCTTTTGGAATTGTAAATCTTGCTGTCTGAAGATACGTCGGTGCCATCTGGTCAGTCTCCAGCGTGGAGCGGGCTCCCATCAGATACCTCTGGAGTTTGTTGAAAGCGAATACTATTGCGAGCAATTCACGCTTGACAATGGGGTAACGTTGTTCAGTAGGTGACCACTTGCGGCTGACGTACATCGTGGGATGCATGTGGCCTTCAAATTCTTGCATTAATGTTCCCCCGATCGCTGAATTCGAAGCATCGACCCTGAGAACAAAAGGATATCGAATGTCAGGTAATCTCAGAATAGGTTATTTCGAAAAGGCAATATTTATGGCATTTAGAGCAACATGACAAGCATGCGACCATATTACTTTATTCGCGGCGTTCTTTTTTACTAACGCAGACAAAACTGAAGTCATATCTTAAAAACTAGATAGAAACCTTCTATAGAAGTTTATGAGGCCTAACAATCTGCGAACTTATTTTTTGTTCGAGGAATATCAAGATTCAGAATTTTTGAAACAGTAGAATCTTCAGGTTTTAAGAATCCACCTCCTACTTTATGACCAAGAAAAGAAATTTCATTATATCCTGTTCTGGTTTTGGAGGGTCTAGCAGTAATGTTGTGAAAGCGTAAGGTATTCAACAAAGAATGAATTCCATTAATATGATCATCCAAAGTACGATGAAACACAGATATCATCTATGTAGGTAATTAAATCCTCACGATCAGAAAATAATCTACGCATCATGCGAACAAAAGTAGCAGGAGCGTTCACAAGACCGAAAGACATGTAATTGAACTGAAACAAACCTAAAGGTGTAGCGAACGCTGTATAGGGTTTAGATTTGTCAGATAATGGCACTTGACAATATCTCTTGGATAGATCAAACGTAGTAACGAATGTAGCTGTAGATAATCTATCAAGAAGAGATTCAAGCCCGGTTAATGGCTCCGCGTCTTAAATCGTTACAGCATTTAAACGTCTAAAATCTATACAACTACGAATAGATTTGTCTTTCTTTCTGATCAACACCATAGTAAAACTATATGGTGAATTAGAAGGTTCAATTATGTTTAACCTAATCATTTGTTTTATTTCCTCTTGGACTTGAGATTGCAAATGAATCGGTATTGGGTAAGGTTTTAGTTTGATAGGTCTGAAATCTGTCAAGACGATAGCATGTAGAATAATATATGTATGCCCAAGAATATCCGTGAGCACATCAGAAAAAGATTGTTGTAATACAGAAACTGGCTCTTTCTGATCAGAGAATAGAGTAGGAGCAATGGAAATATCTTTCCAGCTTTCAGTAGCCAAAAGATGTACATCAGGTAAAGACATTATAGGTTCACCACTATCAGAAAAATCAGAATTCTCCTCCTGAATAACTGCTAAGGAGGAGTGACGATCAACAGATTCGTCGATAGCCTGAAAGATAAGTTTCAGATGTGGGGGTCGAATATGAAATTGTTGTAACATAATAATATGAAAAGTTTTATCTTTTCCTCTAACTGATAAGACATAGTCAACATCTGACACTTTATCCACAATTGTGTACGGATTTCCCCCCCCCCCCATAAAACAAGTAATCTATTGTCCTTGTTTGGCAGCAATACATAAGCTTCATCACCTGGCCATAATTGGCTCAGTTTTCTGTTTTGATTGAAAAACAATCGAGCTTTTAATTTTGCCTTTTCTGACGACTTCACTGCTATCTGGCATGCGTCAATAATCTTCTGTCTTAAATTTACAACATATTGATAAGAAGTTTGAACCTCCTGATCCATGTTAGTACCAATAAGTAATTGTTTCAAAATAGTCATAGGACCTCTAGGGTTTGCACCAAATACCAATTCGAATGGAGAAAATCCGGTACTTTCGTTGGGAATTTCTCTATAAGCAGAGAGGACAGCCGGCAGTATATGATCCCAATCTTGTGGATACTTAGCCGTAACTCTGTCCAACATTTGTTTTAAACTTCTATTAAATCTTTCAATTTTACCATTCCCTTGGGCGTGATAGATTGAACTAAGCGATCTCTCAATTCCAAACATCTTCATTACTTCTTTCATAGCATCAGAGACGAACTGGGATCCCCGGTCAGATAGTATGTTTTCGGGAAAACCCAATCTGGTAAATACTAAAAATAGCGCATCCGCGACGTCAACAGTTGAAATGGATTTCAGCGGAATAGCTTCCGGCCATCTGGTACACATATCAATGCACGTAAGCACAAATTTGTGACCCCTAGCTGATGTGACTTTCAAGGGACCGATAAGGTCGATAGCCATCTTTGCGAATGGACGCAAAGATATATCAGATGCCTGGATAGGTGCATTATGACCAGGTCTCTTTGTTGCGACACTTTGGCACACTAAGCATGTGCGACAATAAACTTTTACATCTTTGGTCACACCCGGCCAAAAGAAGTGTGACAAAACCCTCTGTTTTGTCCTTGCAATACCCAAATGACCTGCACAATTTATGCCATGGGCATGTCGTAAGACAAATGGTCTAAAGCAAGTAGGTACCATAATTTGTTTTTTCACAGATGCAGCATCTTGAAAATTCCTGATTAAAATATCATTCTTTAATGTGTACCAATGTTTAGCATTATCATCAAACATCATCTTATTTGAATTTGCCACAAGAAAAAATTTCTTTAAAGAATCATCTTCTCTTTGCCTTTGTATGAATGATTCTTTTTCAATCAACTCAACCTGCAAATTATCATCATCATCAGTCTGATTAGTATTTTCTTTATCATTTTCATTATCTCTGTCATTATCATAATCGTCATCATTCATCACATCTTCAGACTCTTCATCATCATTCATAACCTCCTCCAAAATAATATCATCATGGTTATGATTAATCATTTCAGCCCGAGCCTGTGCTCTGGTTGTAACAGCATTTGCAGTTATTAAGTGCTGTTTTTCCCAATTTGCAATGTCTTCTCTAGAACATTCATGGATATTTGGGATATTTCGAAGAATTATCCCATCGATGGGATTATTAAGTAGACACACAAGAGCTCTTCCTGTAAAATGAGGTGTATCCAAAAATACCTCCGCTGTTGGACAGTACTCCACTGTGCCACCAAAAGTGATACACTTTACTTCTCTTTCTGTGTAATCTGACTGATCTACTAAAGACCTACGTACACCAATTGTAGTTGAACCAGTGTCCCTTAAAAGTGACACTAATTTATTGTTCACAAAATCCTTATCAAGGACCAGTGAACCGGTACTTTCGTAAGAATACATGACTGGTAACGGATGTCCGCATAACATTCGTGGTACTCTCTGTAGCTGAAATAAAGAATTACATTCAGCACAATTAGGACTGTTGGATAGGTCGACACTGCATGCATTCGCATGAGCGATTCCAACATTATTCTGCACTGGATTATTGTCACTCACATTTACGACAGCATTTGAAAGTTCAGGGTTCCTTGACTGTCTAAAGTTATTGTTCTGATAAGAACCTCTATTATAACCATTACTGTCCTTATTTCAGTGGAATGACCTTTGTCCTCTGCCTGATTTGGCATTATATCCTCCTCTGTATTGATAATCATTGGATCTAAATGATAACTGTTGTCCATAGTATCCATCATCATTAGAGTTGTAATTCCTCTGAGGCTGTTGCAATTTTCTATTAAAATTGTATCTGCCTCTATTATTGCCATATTGAAAATTTTGATTGACTCTACAATTTTTGTCAATGCTATTTGATCTCTGCCTAGGTGTATTATAGTTTTCCATCCTAGCAGATGCAGCTGGCAAAGAATCCTTAATGTTATTCTTACTGAGATTTTTATTAGGATGAGCAACTTGAAATTGTTTCCCAAGAGTTCCAAGATTTGTCAAATTTTCTGGTATTCTCTCTTGCAAAAATGCTAAAAATCTCCACTAATTGAGGACAAAACTTTGTCTCTCAAAATCAGATCAGATAATCCTTCAAATGTTTTATCAATCTTAGATCTATCCATCTAGAAAAGTATATCTTAATAGATGAAATAAATTCAGTAAAATCGTCTGCTGAATCTGGCAGTAATGACCTAAATTTTAATCTGTAGCCATTTTCATCTAATTTATACTTCTTGAGTAGCAAGGTTTTAACTGCTTCATAGTCTTTGCTAGACTGTTCATCCATAGTACAAACTGCAGTGTGTGCCTCACCTACCAATAAGTTCCTGATCCTACTAGACCAGGTAACTTTATCAATATTAAACTCCTGACAATAGGTCTCATACCTACTGAGGAAGCATGAAATATCGTCGAAATTTGAGTTAAATTTAGGCAAATTGATCTTAACATGAGCAGTATGGTCTTTTCTACCATCTTCAACATTCATAAGATTACCCTGTAGTTGCAGCAATCTTAATTTCTCAATCTCCAATTCAGCCAATCTAATTTCCTGAGCTTGTTTATCTTTTAACTCAGCTTGAGTCCTAGCATAGGCTAATTTTTCTCTTTCAAGAGCCATCTCTTCTGCTCTTCTTTTTTCAGACAATTCTTCTTGTCTTTTTTCTCATTTAATTCTTCTTCTCTTCTTTTTTCAGACAATTCATCTTGTCTTCTTTTGTCAGCCAATTTTTCCTTTTCAAGATCTTCCTGTCTCTTGATTTCCTTGTCTACATAGGTTTGCAAGGCTTCACCTTCCAAACCAAAATATTTTCCATCCATTACTAAATCCTTAAAGGTTGCCATGATTTACAGTTATTGTGCTTTTAATAGCAAACCAGTAACGTAAATATATTATATTATCAATCTGTGATAATATTATCAATATTAATTTCACCAATTCAACTTCACCCAACTGAATGTAATAGTAGATAGCAATATAGATGTTATATATTTATGAAGCAAAAAAGACAATAGTTACGAACAAGATGACAGAATACAGTGACCAGAGCTAACAAAAGCAAGTGCAAATAGTGAACTAAGGCAGAAATGTATGAATTATATAACAAATAAATAAAATGTTGCTCTATCATACATATGTATAGACAAGCACGAATTTTATCACATTTATGACATCTAATAAATGAATGATAGTAAGGTTAGATGAACAATATCACAAACAATAATGCAGAAAACTGAATAAAAAATTACACTGAACTATACTACAAAAACAAACTTTACAATTAACAGTACTGCACAATTAACAAAAATAGGTGATGGTTAACTCAATAGCAGCAGATTACACTCAGCTTTGTAATGCCGGCCCCGCTATTTGAGAAAATCACAAACCAGAACCTAAAGAACGCCTATGAATCTTTTTCGACCAGACATATTGCGGTATGGAAAACAATTCACAGGTCCCAAGCCAACCTCCCACACTATAGCAACATAAATGACACTGATACACAAAACATGAAAAAAGCACGCTGGAAAATAAGGTAATCTAGCAACACAGGCTGTATGTAGCTATAAATTACTTATCTGATTGCCAGGACAAAAAACTTCCTCCTAGATCCACCGACATTTCCTTCTAGCAACGATGCAACTAGACAAGTAGACCGACGTTAGGTCTAGAAATTGATAACAGCTGACTCGATCAGGACTCCACTTTGGTCTGTCGCAGTCTTGAAAAACGCCATCTTCGGCAGAAAACTTGAACTTCCAGATACAGCAGAATGCAGTTGAAAAGATAAGTTTCAAATAAGTTCCATTAATGACTGAAACACGTACGTACAGAACTGCAAAACTTGATGCATAGCTTTTCATAAGCTAGCAGACGATAAAATGCGCCATCTTTAAAAACTTGAACTGGGCACAAACTCCCAAGCGACGTCTGTCAGAATTTCTTCACAAAATTCTTTAAAGGCAAGGTTTCGATGATCCTTTGGCTTTGGCCCCCCAAATGTAACGGGTGTATTTTAACTTGTAGTTGTTGAAGCAAGGGGTTAGTCTTCTGAGAGGTCCCTTCCCGTTTAAATTATGAACTCACCACAGCATACCCTGATGCCGGTGACAGTTTTATGATAAGCCTTAAACACACTTCTGGACTCCAGTAGTAAAGACTCTGTAAAGGCCAGTTTGGACGTGAAGACAATATGTAGTTTTATTTTTCACATCACAGGCTCCATTATTAATGCATCCAATATAAATGTACGACAATGGCATAACCTAGCCAAGTCATGAAACGTCGCTATTCTGTCTTCTAGTGATGTAGTGAATTTGATGGTTTTGTATGATGGTGATATTACTAAGTGTGATGCATGAGGTCAGCTGTGAAGGCTCCTGAGATAAAATGTAGCTGTGAATTGTCAGAAGGCCCTTCTTGCTACCACTACGACCTCACACCTATCTTTTTTACTAATGAATGTGGCTACGTTAAATGTCTAGGGTAATGATATGTAATGTGTTGTGGTAGTTTACATACACACACACAGATATTTACTAAGTCTAATAATATTAATAAAATGTTATAATACACGGAACTAACTCAGCTGTGTAAAATTTTGATAGTAATTTTCTTTACATTTATTTGTTCTGAACCAAGGTTTTAGTTTGGCCAGAACATATGAAAGGTTTTGCAATTATGAAAGAAATGCATGAATATTACATAATAAATGCAAGGTGTGTACATATATATGTTACTAGACTAGTTAATATTATTACTGTTTATAGTTGTAATCTATTTGGGAGAACATTTAATGGATGTGCTGTTGGGGTGGCCTCATCACTCCCTGTCTATGGTGACTACACATTGTCCAGTTATTTGATGGAAATTTATGGGTGTGTTAGCAAATAAGTTGAGTTGGTGAATTCTCAGCAGACCAGACGCTCATGTAGCTTGAAGGTGTAGCTCTGGTGCTGAGATCTGGTGGCCCCACCTCTCCGTGCTTGGGGGTAATATCAGAAGTCTGGTGGCCCCACCTCTCCGTGCTTGGGGGTAATATCAGAAGTCTGGTGGCCCCACCTCTCCGTGCTTGGGGGCTATAATAGGCTGCTCTGACAAAATGTTACTGCACAGGTCCACTCTGGTAATATTCAACAACTCATTTGACACCACAGTGGTGCCAACTGAAACTCACAGCTCTGCAATCAAAGTATTAGTCATGTGTCAGAATTCCATCCTCTAACCATTTCTGGACACAACACTACACAACAACAACACCACATAGACGGGTCAGATCTTTCTGACCAAACAACACATCTTACCAAGTTAGTTTCACATAGGATAAGTTCTCCCAGACTACAGATTCTGAAATATGTTCATTAGCTTCCTGCCATAGAATAGGATAGGTGATATGTTCCACTGATCTCAACACTTGATCTGTCCTTCATAATCCTTGCGGGAGTTTATGTATTTTATTTGTCTCTAGACCCTGAACTGGGGCGGGGGGTCTAGAGCGAATCCTTACTTGTTGTAAGGGACAGATTATGCTATTGCAGTATCAAATCACTCGAAACCTTACACAAATATTAAAATGTACAAAGAAATAATTTCAGTCTTACCAGAATTATGAATATAGAACACAGTTAAATGCTAGCAAAACTCAGCTGAGCTGCTGGCCTTATGATGGCGTCCCTCTAAATATTTCAATAGCTTCTGGGAATTACACCACTTAATAATTCACTGTGTCTACTAGGACAACTTATAATGAATGGCACAAAATGCGCGTCTGAGCGCCGATAATATATTCATCTATGGCCAATCACTGCCTTTTCTTTTTCAAATTCAAATATCCTACCAAAAGTCATTTCAGTCATACCTCAGTCAAGTATGCCTTATTGTCTGTTGGTCCGTCCGTCTCTACTTGCGTTTCACACAAAAAAAAACACACTTGTTTTTTGAACCAACTCTGCCTTCCCCTACACAATTTTGCCTTTAAAGTTATTTTTAGCCACAATTCACCATCCCACCCCGTCTCTTCATTCCAACTAGATTTTAGCACTTGCGTCTTCAAGGCCACAATTTTTTGAAAATTAGTGACATGTTTTATTTCAATGCAGACGCTCGCTGATATGAACAACACAGTCTTTTGTCAATATCTTTCTTATTATCTGTCCGTCTGTATAAATGAAAGCATATTATTTCACTGCTCAAGATGGGCCATCCGGCCAGCTAGGTTTTATATTCCTAACATTATTATTAAGAAAAGTTACTTTTCAAATATTTTCTAGAATCTTCTCATCACTGCATTCAAATAAACGGGCTAAGTTATCGCAAAAGCGTCCAAGAAATGACTGTGGCGTATAATATCCAAGGTCCCTTTTGTCGATTTCTTTACTTTATGTCAACTTGGGGAACGTGACTTTTTCCTCCTTGCCCCACCAATTTGCGTCCTTTTAGCCTCGCTAGTTTCAAGCACGCGTTCAGTCAGATTTTTCCTTTTGATCTCCGTTCTCATCCCGTTCCGTTTTGCCTTCAAGTCTAACAATTTAATTTCCATGGCGGGTGATGACCCGCGGCGTGGGCGATCATGTATTCTAGCAGCTTACGCATTAGTTTTTATCCCTACGTTGTATCATTGGAGATATTTTAACGTTGTATCACGGTTAATTTTGTGACAAGTGACAAGATGTCCTCAACATTTTGTTGCATAATTTATTTTACATTTCTCTTTCTCGAACATCAGCATACAGCATACATCTATAATAATCAATATCTAGCATCCACCCAATGAATCACAAGGGCGATCTAGTAGTAGAAATACTTTAGGACTCTGTCGAAATAACACATGCAGGAGCCGGACCAAATATGCGTCCGAACACCTTGAAGAATACATAGGAATGGACACGAAGTATCGAGCCCCTTCTGCAAAGTCAGACCGGCTTAACGTCTGCATTATTTGTCCCAAAGACAATAACGTACTTCCGGGTAACCCAGGAAACGGTACATCAACAAACATGGTTTATAAACAAGCCTTATCGATATCAATCGATATGTTATGATTTTACTCACAACACCTGGCTCTTTGCTTCCCATGCTTGTCGTGGTAGCCGATCTTCTTCCATTCTGCAGACATGGCCAAATACAAAATATAGAATTTTAAAATGTACAACTTACCTTAAAATCTCTTTAAGAATACTGTCTCCTAGCTCAGAGATATATTTAAGGCAACTTGTTTAAGATGCCTCTTACACGCGGTCTGTGGTATTACTTTAAACTAGGTTTCCACTCTGACTTCGTGTTTTCATTTTCCTAGGATTCTGGCTTTCCGTGTAAATGTAGGTAAAGTTTTCCTGGGATGTGTCCACAAGATGCTCAAACAAGGTCCAGTCTGATAAATAGAATTCTGATCCTATTCCTTACTCTGGCTATCTGGTTGCCTTCTTGGCGAGGTGAATTTCACAGTACTCTAAACCTGCGAAAGTGTCAGATTATATTGCAACTTTCGTCCCACGCACGTGGTTATTACAATCTGACCAGACTCCAATCATAAGTATTGTTTATAGCATCTAGAATTGCCCAGCCAAGTATATTAAATTATGCGTGTTATGATAGCGTTTATCCCAACAATTTCTTCCACGTATTTTAAGTATCATGTTAAAATGTAAACACATGACCTCAGTTTTCATATATATTTCTTCAGTTCTCTTAAGTAACCTTTCAAATTACGATTTGTAACATCGCCTGCAGATATTGTCATCGCTAATTTGTCTACCCAGACGGGTTCTCTGTAATAATTACTCAGACAATGTCTGGTCGGAAGTGAGTTAAGCAATTGTCACCTGTACTTCCTTTTTTATTATCCGACCAAGTGTCTGAACGCGATTGTAGTGAACAATGCCCCCAGACGGGCATGCGTCATCAATACTTTCCGTCAGTCAATCTGGGTTAACGAGTTAAGCGATTACACTTAATCCTTAAGGATGGTCAATTAGCCGTGAAATAACACTATTGCAGTATGAAAAGAGGTCAACAAATCTAAGTCGCGGCGATGGGGCAGGTTTATGTGGGTAAAATGAAGAAATAAATGGATATAGAGAAAAAGGAAGAAGAGGAATAAAAGGAGGCGATCAAAATTTCGTCACAAACCTTTGCTGTGATTTGTCGTGAGATGTTGATGTTTTCCTTCTTGTGCCAAGCGTGTCATGTTGGCTGCTGTGATTTGTCGTGAGATGTTGATGTTTTCCTTCTTGTGCCAAGCGTGTCATGTTGGCTGCTGTGATTTGTCGTGAGATGTTGATGTTTTCCTTCTTGTGCCAAGCGTGTCATGTTGGCTGCTGTGATTTGTCGTGAGATGTTGATGTTTTCGTTCTTGTGCCAAGCGTGTCATGTTGGCTGCTGTGAACCTGTGTTGTTGTAGTATGTCTGTGGTGTTGTCTATTCACCTGTCTCTTGCTGTTCCCCATGCCCTGAAACCAGATTTTCTCCTGTTGCAGACGTGTTGTGGTTATTTTTTGGGTTCCATTCTGGTGAATGAAACCACTTAATATTTTGTCTATATAGTTAATGAGGATGTGGTTCCTGCAATGTTTCTGATGTCATCATGTCTCATTCTGTCTCTCCTGGCAACATTCATGGCTTTTATTAAGCATGTCCTCTCATACAATGTGAATTCTCTGTCATATACTTTGGTCAGTGACCATGTTTGACAATGATGACAAAAAGTTGGTAATAATATAACATTTATCAACTGTGGTTTAGTCTCCATGCTTATGCTTGGATGTTTAAGCAGTAGTGACAGTTGGTAAATCCCTGCACTTGCTTTTTGAAATCTTGTCTCAATTTCTCTGTCAAGTTTTCCATTTTCTGTGAGAAATGTTCCTAGTATTTGAACTCTGGAACCTGTTTAAGCCTGATGTTGTTAATATGTATATTAAGTGGTCTTGGCGATCTGCTAATCTCGGTAGTTTCTGACTTTGGTGTGTTGATTCTTATTTTGCATCTTCCAAACGTTGAGTTAAGTTAATCTGTATGATTTTGCAATTTGTTTAAATCTTCGTACATTACGCTTTGGTCATCTGTAAAAAAGTAACTCATTCATTGTGGGTTGTATTCTTCAATTTCTGTGTTTGCTTGGTCTTCTAAGTTTGCGTCTGTTTACCATATAAACGATGAACAATAGCGATAATAGCACACAGCCTTGTCCAACTACTGTGGTTACATCAAACGCATTCGTGAGGCAATCAGTTGTTCTTACATCACCTTTGCTTGTATGGCACAGAGCTCTCACGTTGTCTAATAGCTGTCCATTATTTCATAATATTGTAATACTGACCAAAGTTTATTCCTATCCACTCTATTGAAGGCCTTCTCCAGATCTTTAAATATTAAATTCATTAATTTATTAGCTTAAACCCTCAGACAATCACTAAAACATACACTTTATTATGAATGAAGACATTCACCAAATCACTTACTACTTCATTAACTTTATCCTTCGCTAAAGTTGTTCATTCCATCAGTCGCAAAATTATCCCTTATCTATTTGACCATTCACCCAGTCATGTATACACCTACTACAGATGAATCTACTCAACAGTTAGTAATTGCATGCACCCTGTCATTTCATTTTAGTATGTTTTTCACTTAGACATTCAGTCGTTTAGTCCTGCTACAATACGTCGCCATAAGTTAACTGGATTGCCAAAACGTGAACTAGGTTTTTAAGTAATGTTGCCTACACGTAGTACACAATAAGTAAACTAGGTCACAAACAAGTAAACTGTCTCGTAAACTAGGTCACCTACACGTAAATTATAACTCGCAAACTAGGTCACCAACATGTAAACTATAAATCGTAAACTAGGACGCTAAAACGTAAATTATAACGGGTAAACTAGGTCACCAAAACGTAAACTATAAACCGTAAACTAGGACTCCAACAGGTAAACTATAACTCGTAAACTAGGTCACCAATACGAAAACTATAACTCGTAAACTAGGACGCAAACTAGTAAACTAGGTCACCTACACGTAAACTATAACTCGTAAACTAGGTCACCAACACGTAAACTATAACTCGTAAACTAGGTAACCAGCACGTAAACTATAACTCGTAAACTAGGATGCCAACAAGTTAACTAGGTCTTAAAATCTGGGTAGCCACAGCAACACGTAAGTCTCCAACACGTAAACGATGTAGCCAACACGCAAACTAGGTCGAAAACACGTAAAGTAAATCTCATGAACTAGGTTACCAGCTTGTAATCTAGGTTACCACCTCATAAAGTAGGTCGCACATGTACATAAACTCAATTGTTATATATAAGTCACCGATAAGCTGACAGATCTTCATAACTATCCAGTACAAAATGTGTTCTCTTTCTCTACCTGAACTACTCGCTCATTAACCCAGTCACCTAATCGTTCACTAACTCGGTCACTGCTTTAATTGTAGTCAGTCACTCTTTACTCAGGCCTTTCTACTTCCAGGGAGCTTTGGATGAGTTCAAGAAAGAATTTACTGCTGCTCGGGTATATAATAAGAGGCGTCTAATATGAGGTTGTGTGTGAGGCTGGCAACCTCGTGATATCAGATAGATTGCTACAGAAACCACCGCCGTAAGAGTACATTAATGTGTTGTTGCAGGCTTCCTACAAGGGGACTAGGGGTACTCCATACTCAACTGGGAACGGAAGGGGAAAATGAATAACTCTTTATTAATTTATTCACTGACTCCTTCAGTCGCTCATTCATTCAATCTTATATTCATTCACTCCCTCAGTCACTCTACAATATATCATAGTTTGTTCACTGACTTCCTCAGTCACTCTACAATATATCATAGTTTGTTCACTGACTTCCTCAGTCACTCTACAATATATCATAGTTTGTTCACTGACTTCCTCAGTCACTCTACAATATATCATAGTTTGTTCACTGACTTCCTCAGTCACTCTACAATATATCATAGTTTGTTCACTGACTCCCACAGTCACTCTACAATATCTCATAGTTTGTTCACTGACTTCCTCAGTCACTCTACAATATATCATAGTTTGTTCACTGACTCCCTCAGTCACTCTACAATATATCATAGTTTGTTCACTGACTTCCTCAGTCACTCTACAATATAGCCATCGCTCATTCACTCCCTCTGTCACTCTACAATATATCATAGTTTGTTCACTGACTTCCTCAGTCACTCTACAATATATCATAGTTTGTTCACTGACTTCCTCAGTCACTCTACAATATATCATAGTTTGTTCACTGACTTCCTCAGTCACTCTACAATATAGCCATCGCTCATTCACTAACTCCCTCAGTCACTTTACAATACAGCCATCACTCATTCATTAACTCCCTCAGTCACTCTACAATATAGTCATCACTAACACACTAACTCCCTCAGTCACTCTACAATATAGTCATCGCTCATTCACTAACTCCCTCAGTCACTCTACAATATAGCCATCGCTCATTCACTCCCTCAGTCACTCTACAATATATCATAGTTTGTTCACTGACTTCCTCAGTCACTCTACAATATATCATAGTTTGTTCACTGACTTCCTCAGTCACTCTACAATATAGCCATCGCTCATTCACTCCCTCAGTCACTCTACAATATATCATAGTTTGTTCACTGACTTCCTCAGTCACTCTACAATATATCATAGTTTGTTCACTGACTTCCTCAGTCACTCTACAATATAGCCATCGCTCATGCACTAACTCCCACAGTCACTCTACAATATAGTCATCACTCATTCACTCCCTCAGTCACTCTACAATATAGCCATAGCTCATTCACTAACTTTCTCAGTCACTATACAATATAGCCATCACTCATTCACTAACTCCCTCAGTCGCTCAGATACTCCATAAGTTTGAGTGTTTTATTATACCGACCCATGTGATCAGAAGATGGGAGGGAGGAATATGTTGAAGAATACCTGAAGTTTGTACCTGACGTCATTAGAAACATGCCAATCATTCAGGCTATTCAACCGCCGACTAGCTCACTGAATAACGCAAATAACTGTGCCGCGTATATGTTAATAGACTACTTAATCCGTCCACCTTTGCTCCTCATTAGCGTTACGTTTTGCTACGAAGAAAACCCACGCAATGCGCTGTCTGTGGACTGACATTTTAGTCACGCCTATTTTTTCCCGTTTTTCTTGCGCTAACGGTTTGTTTACCTATTATTCGCATCATGCCCGATGATAGGGGGCGAACCGGTCTGTTTAACAAAATTCTCGCGCGAGCTGACATGTCAATCATCGGGTAGTGACAGAAAGCACGTGATGAAATTGATCAGACTTAGTAGCAACTTCACAGGCGATTATAATATTTCCCGATCATCTTTGATGTCCGGCAGTTTCAGGGGAATTAAGCATTTGATCTAAAATAAAGGGGAGATAATCAAGACGGTCCGCTCGCAAGAGACGGTTCTCTGATGCCGTTCGGCATAAGCGGGGGAGCGAACCGTAGAAATCTTTTATCTCGTGAAGCCAAGCTCGCGATTTCTCCTGAAACGTCCTAGGTGTGACTTTTGCCATCTTTCAGAGATATAACACTAAACTCTGTATATATTCTGCCGTCTCTCCTGAGTCAGTTATCAGTCTATCCGAAATTTTGGATGAATCTAAGCACGTCAGACTAGGAACCATTTTATTCGCTAAATGTGTTAAATTATCCCGCGGGGATTTAAATTTCTGATTGTGGTAATATTTTAGTTTTGCTTAAGTATTAAATGTGTTAAAAGTTTTACCATTTTAGTCACTGCTATTCCCGAGCGTTAAGACTAGCGAAATAGCAAAACGCGCAGATATTCTCTTACCAGTGGTTCAGAAAAGTAAAATCCATCAACCATTTTTCGAGGACTTAAGTATAATGTTAAACTTGAAAGAGTAGTACGCGCATTATATTTTGTTGTGTGTAAATTTTTTTAAATGACTAGTGTTTATATCACGTGTTAAAACGATAGACGCCAACCATCAAATAGCTAGTAATGACCAGCGATATGTGTTAAAGGAGTATTAATTAAATTAACCCTGATATTGTGCGCTGAGTGTTTTACTGGGCGGGAGGGGAAAGGCGCATATCTAAAACCCAACCGGACCCGCTGAAGCGAAGCGCGATAGGTTAAACTAACGTGTGCCTTTTAAGTTAATTAGAGGACGGAGAGGATCAGAGATCACCCTACGCGTGATAGCATAGAATTGTCATTTTGGGTTAAAATGTTTTGTTTCTTCCTAATTTAGGCTCGATCAAAAAACCAGCGAACCAGCGGTCTTATAGGCTACCGGTGACATTATTGTTATTATTGGGTCTTCGGTTTTGACTTGTGCGGTCCACTTTCTTCGTTCGTGAGAGAGGCCAAACTATAAACAATAAGAATAATATTAAACTGGACTTGCAAAATACCAGATTTTTTCTTTCCAATTTTATCAGCCCGCTGTTGCAAAATATATAACAGTTTACTCGACCTATGACATACGGTTTCCCTAGTAGATTATACCCAGGGAAATTCGCTGTTGCATAACCGGCACTCAACTCAGAGAAAAGCCGATAGGATTTATCATTTCCAGTGTGCATAACGTAACAGTTGTCTCAACAACCAGAGGTTGGACAATACAGGAACTATTTTTTCTTTCTATGACTGTGACAGTCCCGAATACGCCTTACTTCATCCACTATATGCGGGGATACAGGACTCATCTATGAAAACAATTAACGCACCAATTTTGGCGATTACCTTGACATTATTATTAAGTACCATGGCTAGTCTGGGGCCAGATTTGGCACGCAACCTGACACGATAGTTCATACTATTGTTAGTGGGTTTTTTTTTCCAAGAGATACCTACGCCAAGTACTGGGTAAGCGAGTATGTTTGTGGCCACAGAATGACAGATTGAAAGACAGAGAGAAAGAGAGAAAAATATTTTCCTTTGTTACAATCATTATACTAATTTTTTTAAATCTCACTGAACTGAGTATTTACGGAATAGCTTAACTAGGAATTTGTTCTTTTTCTTTACTAAATATTACATACCCTAATGCTAACCTTTGACCTTTTGGGTTATTAACTTCTTTTGGGGATCTTTCTTTCTTCACAAGAGGGGAGGGCATTTATGCGGTTATTTTCCAATGTCTGTAATATGATTTATTGATATATATGTTGATGTTGTAAAGTTTAATTGATAATAAACTAAACCAAAACTTAATTTAATGTGTTGGTCAAACCCATACCCATATCTATTACCCATAGTTTTCACGTCTGTGCGTATTTGTCACATAATTGTGTGTGTATGTGGGTGCAGTGAAACTTATATTTAATATAAGGAGAAAAAGTTTGTCCGATTAAAATATAGTCGTATAGAATGGTTGGATTAGAGAAACTACTCACTCCAGAGATTGACCTTCCTCTTACACTATCACCTCGTGAAAATCTATTTTCTTACACCTTTATTCTCACATATTTACCACTATCCACTCTGCTCAGACAGGACCATAAATATTTTCAGACCTATCTTTAAAAATTTACGACAATACCTCATTACTGAGTTGCCCCCTAACTCACTCACTAGTTCACCCATTCACACATTTGCTCACCCACTTACTCACGCACCCGATAATTTACTCGCTCATCAACTAAATAACTCACTCACTCATTTACTCACGCATTTACTCACTCATTCATCAATAATTCACTCTTTTGCTCATTCATTCACTCACTCACCAACCAAATAACTCACTCTCTCACTCATTCAGTCACTGATTCGTTCACTTACTCACTATTTCACGCACTAGCAAACTAATGTACTCACTCACCACTCGCTTACTCATTCTCTCACTCACCAACCAAATAATTCACGCTCTCACTCATGCACTAACTCACTCAGTCGCTCACTCATTTCCTCACTCACTCACTCACAAGTTAATTACTCACCAATCAAACTATTCATTCGCTCAGTGATTCCCTCACTCACCAACTAATTAATCACTCATCAGTCTATTCGCTCAGTCATTCATCTACTCACCAACTGACTCACCCACTTGCTCACTAATTCACTCACTCACCACTCTCTCACTGATTCACTCATTCATCCACTGATTCACTCACGTGTTCACTCATTCACTCTCTCACCCACACATTTACTCACTCATCAATCAAATAATTCACATTTTTATTTATTCCCTCACTCACCTTAAAATTCATGTGTGACGGTATTGCCTCCCCTGCTTTGCTGTAGTGCTCCAACAGTGGCCAAAACTCAAGAGTATCTAATAGTGGCTTCTAAGGTATCTATCTGCGCACAAGATTACTCTTGACAGATGTGTAGATAGAAGGTTAATTACACTTCTGCCACAAAGGAGTATTCACAAGATATCCATATAAGCGAAAACAATGCTGGTATTTGCTGAGCACGTTAATTCTGGAATCTGCCGACAACTTTTATGAAGAATTTAAGCAATGGTTTATTCTAGCTCGTTAAGCCCCCATCCCTGAGTTAATCAGTGGAATTATTATTATAATATAGCTCTGTTTAGAGTGTGTGTTTAGTAACTTTGACTGAGACAAACATGTAGTACATTTAAAATGATTGAATCGAAGTTAAATTGGTATCATTACAAATAACAAAATTTAATAATCACTTTAAGTTTAACAGTTTAAAAGAAAGGAATAATATTTAATTACAAAATAAAGTTTTCATCACTCGGGTGATGGTTTTGATAAAAGATTCAAGTGGCAGCATATGGGTTAACTTAGCTGCCAGTGTCGATTCTGATCTTCCTCCTCCTCCTGATGAGTTGGTTTTCTGTACTCTGCGTTCACTCGTCTCTGGTCAAGGTTCGTAGGGTGAAGCTCGTTTCCCAGGAAAGTCTAGGAAAGTCTTCAAAGTTGGTCTTCCGTCTTACAGCGTAACCACTCCTCCCTTCTTGTCCCAGAAATAGTCCTTTTTGCTGGTACAACCAATAAGCCAATCTTGGCTACAGACGTGTTGCTCAGATGAATAAATAAGACGAGTCGGTCCCTTACACGCGTCTGTGGTATCTTTAATTTGACAATAGATTCCCTCTCTGACTCCGTGTGTTTCTTCGGTTACCTAGTCCCGGTGTTCCTTTTTAAAATGTAGAGATTTCCTGTGCTTTGTAAATCTTATTTGGTTCTCCAATAAAAGGTTCGGTTAATAAAAAGGAATTATGAATCTAGTCTTCACTCTGGCGAGGTCTGATGTTGTCTTGGCAAGCGTGAAATTCACAGTGAAAAAAAACAGCGAAATGGTAAGACTATATTCCCTGCCTTCCCACGCCTTCGTTTGTTATGGAGTTAAATAAACGCTCCAATCATATTCAAACAGGTCGGGTGTTGTACTTTCAAAATATTTCCAACATGGAAAAATTTTGCAAAGGTCACGTCTCTCATATATGGCAATATAATGTTCGATGCCCTTGTGTACAAACTTACAGACAGATCGGGGAACTCACGTGACAACACGTGTAAGCTGTAATACTTATTACTTTATTAGAAAGTAATGTTGTCATAACAAGTTGGCCCGGAAGCGATTATGTCACACTTGTCTGCCCACATGTAATCTCGTTATCTGTCGTATGAGTATGCAAAACTCCGTGTCTGCCCATCTGGGTTACCAAACGAGTCGTCTTATCAGCGGTTCAGTCTAAACACGCCGGCGACTATCCTATCTCAGCTGCTCACCGCAAGCCAGGATGACCGGGTAACAAACAGGTGACATCACAGAGAGGAGTGTCAACAAATGTTTGCCCCTACAAAATATTTGCCACACAAGCAGAAAAAGAAAGAAAGAAAGAAAGAAAGAAAGAAAGAAAGAAAGAAAGAAAGAAAAAAAAGTGCGATACTTGAGAGCACATAATAAAAATCAGTATTACAAATGTACCGATACTGCCGGAGAGAAACAAAGATCGATAGGGACCGCCACGTTTTGTCACATGACGTACTCACTCATTCATTATTTCACTTACCCACTAATTAATTACTCACCAGTCAAAACATCACTCACTCACTCACCCACTAATTCACTTGCTCATTCATTCACTCACTGACCCATTAATTAATTTATTCGTTTACGCATTTTCTCACCTCTCTTTCAGTCGCTCACCTACTAAATTCACCCACTCATACACTCACTGGCTCACTCAGTTAATCTAGTTCACTCACTAATCCACTAATTCACTCACGTGCTCACATTCACTCACCCACCAACTTATTCTTTCGCTCACACATTCATTCACTCACGTGCCCACTCCTTCACCCACTCACCCACTCACCAACTTGTCTTTTAATAATGTAAAATAAGACTATTTATTAGAAATGTCCACAAGTCGTGGCAAAAAGCCCCAGGCTATTTCTTGGAGCAGAGAAACCTTTGGCCAGTTATTTTCAGCATCTTGAGACCAAATTTAGCTGCCGGCGAGAACATGTTACAAAAAAACAAGAAGGCAACATGGACCCTGTTGAAAGTCGAATAAAAGGGAATGAGAAGAGACTAATGAGGGAACATACAAGATACTAGAAGAGAAATTAAGATGTTCATTAATGAAAACTGTGTTGGTTTATTTTAATTCCCCCCCCCCCCCAACCCCCACCCTTTTTTTGCCGTTCCTTATACTGCATGGAACTGTTATTGGAGCTGGCTTCTGTGGGGGAAGCCATGATGTCCGTGACCTTGCATATATGCAGTACTTTTGTTTTTTACGTTACGACGTTGCCAGCCGCATGCACAATCTCATATTACTTACGTCACGGTTGATGGAGCAGTCGTTCTGTCTCTTCCTCATCTCACCGGGAACCTCCGGTAACTACACAGAGGGCGCTGTTAATGGAAGTAGCGCGATTCATCTAGGAAACTTATCTCAGTTTTGTTAATGAAGATGGGAACTGTAAAAACGTTAAATCGGAGACTTTAGTAATGATGATCATAATAGTGCTGATAATGATGCTGGTGATGTGATAACAACAATACAGTAATATCTCGATTAGCGCTGTAGATACGTCTATATAAAGTGTAATATCTCGATTAGTGCTCTAGATATGTCTATACAAACTGTAATACCTCGATTGGCGCTCTGGATATGTCTATATAAACCGTAACACTTTCAATGAGCGCTCTAGATATGTCTATACAAACTGTAATACCTCGATTAGCGCTCTCGATATGTCTATATAAACCGTAACACTTCAATGAGCGCTCTAGATATGTCTATACAAACTGTAATACCTCGATTGGCGCTATAGCAGCGCTGATAAAAACAGTACTAACTCAAATATCGTTATAGGTACGCTTATTGAAATAGTCATACTTCGGTTTGTCATAAAATTAACAAGTGATACAACGTAAAAATATCTCCAAAGGATAAAATATAGGGATAAAAAGAATGCGTAAGTTACTAGAAGGCATGATCGCCCACGCCGCGGGTCACTACCCTCCATAAAAATTGACTTGCTAGACGGGAAATCAAAACGGTTACCATTTGAACGGGATGAGAACGGCGGATCAAAAGGAAAAAAATATGACTGAAAAATTGCGTGAGACTAGCAAGGCTAAGGAGACGCAATTGGGGGGGGGGGGGGAGGAGGGGAGGGGGGGGGGGGGGGGGGGGGGGGGGGGAGGGGGGAGGGCGTGGGGGGGGGGGAGGTGGGGGGGGGGAAGGAAAAAGTCACGTTCCCCCAAGTTGACATAAAGTAAGGAAATCGACAGAAGGGACCTTGGATATGATACGCCACAGTCATTTATTGGACGCTTTTGCGATACCAAGCCTTTTATTTGAATTCAGCGGCAAACGCAGATGCTTGAAATATTACAAAATTTAAAAAGTAACTTTTTCTTAATATTAATGTTAGGAATATAAAAATTAGCTGGCCGGATGGCCCATTCTGAGCAGTGAAATAATATGCTTTTATTTATACAGACGGATAGCTAATAATGAAGATAATGACAAAAGACTGTGTTGTTCACATCAGCGAAAGACTGCATTGAATCAAACATGTCACTAATTTGCACAAAAATCGCGACCTTGAGACGCAAGTGTTCAAATCTAGTTAGAATGAAAGAGAAGGGACATTGGTGGGAGCTGTGGCTAAAAAATAACTTTTCAGGCAAATTTGTAGAGGGGATGGATAGGTTGGTTCAAAAACCAAGTACGTTTTTTGTGAAAACGCAAGTAGAGACGGACGGACTAACAGATAAAAATCCATACTTGACTGAAGCATGACTGAAATGACTTTAGTGTAGGAAATTTGAATTTAAAAAAAAAACCAAGGCATTGATTGGCCACAGACAATCATATTATCCGCGCTCAGACGAGCTTTTTTGCCATTCCTCAATAGTTGTCCAGTGATAGACACAGTAAATTTTAAGTGTGGTGATTTCAAATGAAGTAAATAGAAATAAGTTCAGGGACGCCATACTATAGCCAGCAGCTCAGCTGAGTTTGCTAGCATTTCTGTGTTCTTTATTCATAATCTGGTAAGATTGAAATTATTTCTTTGTATATTTTGAATATTGTTTAATGTTTCGAGTGATTTGATACTGCCATATCGAAATCTAGCCTTACAAACAAGTAAGGATTTGCTCTAGACCCCCCGCCCTAGTTCAGGGTCTAGGGACAAACAATATATATAAACTCCAGCAAGGATTAGGAAGGACAGATCAAGTGTTGAGATCAGTGGAACATATCACCTATCCTATCCTAGGGCAAGAAGCTAATAAACATATTTCTGAATATGTAGTCTGGGAGAACTTATCCTATGGGAAACCAACTTGGTAAGATGTGTTGTATGGTCAGAGAGATCTGACCCTGTCTAAATGGTGTTATTGTAAATTGTTACGTGTAGAAGTGGCTCCTTAGGTAAGGTTCTGAACCTAAACCAATACTTTATTTCAGAGCTGTGAGTTTTTTTATGTTGACACCAAAAGGTGGTGTCAAATGCTGGGTAAATAATTGACAGTGAGGACCCGTGCAGTGTCGCATCTCGGCAGAACAGCCTTGTATTGCCCCCAAGCCCGGAGAGGTGGGGCCACCCGATATATTGCCCCCAAGCACGGAGAGGTGGGGCCACCAGATTCCAGCACCAGAACTACTCTTTCAAAGTTACGTAAGCAGGCTGGTCTGCTGGATTTACACCAACTTCATAGACATAGCACCCAAAGTGAATTACTACTAAAACATCCCATTTTCTTCCATCATTAATGGACAATGTTGGTAGGCTTAGACAGGGAGGGATGAAGCCACCCCAACAGCACATCTATTCATCGTTCTCCCAGGGAAAATAAAACTATGAACTGTAGAAATAATAACTACTCGTGAAAATTATATACGTACACACCTTTTATTTATCATGTCATTTATTCATGCCATTCACTCATAAATTCTAAAATCTTTCATATGTTCTGGCCAAAATAAAACCTTGGTTCAGAACAAATAAATTTTAAAAAAAGATTTACTTTCTAAAATTTCACCAGCTGAATTTAGTTCATTGTGTTCTAAATTTTATTGATAATATTATATTATTTAATATCTGTGTGTGTGTGTTTGTATATGTCAATACAACACATTACATTCAGTACCCTAGATTGTAACGTAGCCACATTCATTAGAAAAAAAGATAGGTGTGAGGTCGTAGTGGTAGCAAGAAAGGCCTTCTGAAAATTCACAGCTACATTTTATCTCAGGAGCCTTCACAGCTGACCTCATACATCACACTTAGTAATATCACCATCATACAATACCATCAAAACCACTACATATATTGGGGTCTTGTCCAGGGATAATTAGCATAAACAGTAATATAAGGATCTCCTGGTGGGAGAAATAAAATTAGGGGAACAAAATTGTAAAATTCCCTTAAAATTAAAAGTGTCCCTTTAAATTAAAAGGGCAATTAGAAGTTGGTGAATCTTCACAGCCAGTGTTAGTTAATTAGAATTATTTTAGTCTAGAGTAATTATAAGTACTTTAGTGATTGGAAATTTTACTTTGCTTATTGCTAGATTTGTTTAGAAAGTATGGCGGAGCTAGCAAAATTTAGATCAGCTGCTGTGCTGACCGCAAAGGAGATGGGAATGGATGGTCAGATTTTAATTCAATACGTAACGGCTGAATGTGATAAATATATTGAACGGGAAGAAAGGAGATTAGAAAAAGAGGCTGAAAGAAAATTAGAGTCTGAAAGGTTGGCTGAAGAGAAGAGGTTAGAGGCTGAGACTAAGAGGCTGCAGATTGAGGCAGAAGAAAAACGACAGCAAAGGGAGGCAGAAGAAAAAAGATTGACTGCCGAAAGGGAGGCAGAAGAAAAAAGATTGACTGCCGAAAGGGAGGCAGAAGATAGAAGGTTGCAAAGGGAGCACGAATTACGACTAAGGGAGCTGGAATTACAAGGCCAGGCTCCTGAAAATGGTGCCAGCCCTTTTGCCTCAGATGCTACGCCCAGTCTGGGAGCCTCAAACTCAGCTATGGGGTTTCATTTAGACCATTTTGTTGAAAAAGACGATGACATAGAGGGGTACCTAGGACGTTTTGAGTTATTAGCTACTACATATGGGTTAGAGAGAGAGAGGTGGAGTTTAAAGCTATCACAGGGACTGAGAGGTACTTCTTATGAAGTCTTTGCTAAAATGAACAGGGAAGACCAAGACAATTATGACATGTTAAAGCAGGCTTTGTTATTAAGGTACGAGAAGAATGGTGAATTTTATCGTAAGAAATTTAGAAATGCCAAACTGTTGTCTGGGGAGACATACCACCAATTCTCTGCTAGACTGGAAACCTATTTGGAGAAATGGACTGCTCTGGGGAAGACCCAAGATCTTAAAGAAATGATCATGATTGAGCAATTGAGAGAGTCCATGGCTCCAGACATGAGAAAATTTCTCATGGAACAAGGTGCAGAGAAGTTGGGAGAGGTTTTAAATGTCGCTGAGAGGTATCAGGCAGCCCAGGCAGAGGTAAGTGGTGCTAAAAAGAAGCACATAGACAATTTTAAAGCTCCACAGCAATTTAATAAATTTGATAATAGAGAGCAGGAAAATAAAGGTAGGACAAACTTTGAGCGGCCAAGAAATGACTATCGCGACAGAAACTCACAGTTCAATGACCAAAAGTTCAATGAAAGAAAACCGTTGAACCAAGGAAAAAGATGGTGTAAATGGTGCAAGAAAGATAACCATAACACCGAATTTTGTAGAAGGAAACCTTCAAACATTGCTGCAATGAAGTCGGGGACGCAAAGATTAAAGGTTAATCCTAATGGACAACAGGAACCTTATCACCCCCCAGTTTGTGAGGATGTTATTTGTAATGGGGTCACCATAAGGTGCCTTTATGATACAGGTTTGGATTATGATTCAGTTGTGAAGTCTAGCCTAGTGGAGCCAAGTCAGTATACCACAGAAACAGTGGAAATACAAGGGGCGACTAAGGACATACCACTCATGACACTTCCCATCGCAAGGATAACGGTGAAAACTCGCTATGTGGAAGGAGAAATCAGAGCAGCAGTGATAGATGAACCAATCTACCCTCTGATATTGGGGTGTAGATACGTCTTCTTGGGGAATCCCGAGAAACCTGTGATCATGGCGACAGTGCAGACCAGGTCACAGAAGAAGGAGGAAGAAGGTGAACCTATAAATGCTCATCCAGAGGAGATGAGAAAGGCGCAGGCTGAGGATAGGACACTCAAGCCATGTTTTAAAAAATTGCCCAAATGCCACACACCTCCGAGCAAGGGGGAATATTTCATGAAGAACAAACTATTATACAGGAAGGCCGGAACTGGAACAAATGGTCACAACCAGCTGGTTCTTCCCACTTCATATAGAGATAAAGTGATGGAACTCGGGCATGCGATTCCCTTCAGTGGTCACATGGGGATCAGCGCCACAGGACAGCGTATAGCTTGTCATTACTTCTGGCCAGGGATAACGGAGGATATAAAAAGATATGTCAAATCCTGCCCTGAATGTCAAAGGGTAGCTCCAAAGCACTGGACTGCTCCTGCAACTCTAGGGGAAATGCCCATAGTGGGAACACCTTTTGAGAGGGTTGCAGTGGATATTGTGGGACCTCTCACTCGGACCAAGAGGAGGAACAGTTACATCCTTACTCTGGTGGACACTTGTTCTATGTGGGGAGAGGCGGTAGCCCTGCCATCAATTGATTCAAAACATGTAGCAGAGGCACTACTTACAATATTCACCCGATTAGGATTCCCGCATCAAATCTTGACGGATAATGGATCTCAGTTCAAGGGGAAACTAACGGAAGAAGTTTTTAAACTATTTCAAGCCAGACACTTTCATTGTAGTCCGTACCATCCACAAGGGAACGGCCAGGTAGAGAGGTTCAACGGGACTCTCATTTCTATCCTGAGAAAGCTGGCACACGAAAAAACCGGATCTGTGGGATCAATTCCTGCCCGCCGCATTGTTTGCGTATCGGGAGGTACCACATAGTTCAACCGGGATGGCTCCCGCAACTCTGCTATTTGGGAGGCCAATAAAAGGTCCATTAGAAGCTTTATTAAGGACCTGGACAGATGAGAAGGCGGAAGAGACTGTTACCTCATCTTATCAATACGTGAACGAACTGACCACTCGTTTGAAAGCTGGATGGAAACTGGCAAATGATAATTTGAAACAAGCCAGGAAGAAACATGCAGCATATTTTAATAGGAAGGCAAAGGACCGAGAACTAGCTGTGGGAGAGAAGGTGCTGCTTCTACTACCCGGTAGCCAGAATAAATTACAAATTGGTTGGCAAGGTCCATATACGGTTCTAGAGAAGGTGTCTAGAACAAACTATAAAATTGACAAAAAGGGGAAGGAGAAAGTTTATCATGTAAACTTATTAAAGAAGTATCTGGACAGACCACTCCAGGAAAGCACCCCCTTATTGACCTTGGCTATTGCAACTCAGATGCAAAAGGAACCACTCACCTCACATGAATACCCATTACATCCTTGTGAAACAGCAGCACAGGTAAAAGTCAGTAAGCACCTGACTAAAAACCAGAGGGAGAGAGTTCAACAGGTTCTGGAGGAACATACAGATGTATTAACAGATAAACCAGGCCATACAAATTTGCTACAGTATGACATGAAACTGGTAGACTCAAACCCAATCTGTATGAGAGCCTATTCTATTCCGTTCGCGAAGGAGAAGGCATTGAAGGAAGAAATAGATTATTTGCTGAAGGAGGGGATTATTTCGCACAGTGAATCATCTTTTAGTTCTAGTGTCGTTTTTTTGAGAAAACCGTCTGGGGAACACAGACTGTGCATAGATTACAGGAAACTGAATGCTGTCACAGAAGGACAAGTGGATCCATTACCAGACACAAAACAGTTATTTGCCAGACTGAACAAGGCAAAATACTTTTCAAAGGTGGATCTTAGTAAAGGCTATTACCAGATCCCAGTGAAGCCTGAAGTGAGACCTTATTTGGCTTTTAGCACTTCGGATGGACATTATGAATTCAATATGCTACCATTCGGACTGAAAAATGCTCCGAGTGTATTTTCAAGGATGATGCGCAAATTGTTGGATCCCCTGAATAACCCATGTATCACGAATTTCATGGATGATATTCTCGTCGCCACAGAGACATTTGAAGAACACATTGAAGCTCTAGAGATGTTATTTAATAGACTTCGGGAGGCGAACTTAACTGCTAGGCCAACAAAATGTTGTATTGGATGCAAAGAGTTGGAATTCTTGGGACACACTGTATATCAGGGTAACATGACCCCTGATCCTAAGAACTTGGAAAAACTGCAGAGAGCACCTAGACCACAAACAAAAAAGGACGTGCGATCATTCGTGTCGTTATGCGGATTTTATCAGAAATACATCAAAAATTTTAACGCTATTTGTGCTCCTCTGACTGATCTGACTCGCAAGGGACTTCCAGATAAAATTATTTGGACTGCACAATGTGAACTAGCGTTCCAAGAGTTAAAGGAAAAACTCACTAGCAAGCCTATTCTCAAACTGCCTGATTTGACACAGGACTTTGTCTTAAGAACCGATGCAAGTAATGTAGGACTCGGAGGGGCTTTGTTGCAAAGATCATCTTCACCTGATGGGGAACTGAAACCAGTCGCTTATGCAAGCCGCAAATTGAATAAGGCGGAACAAGGATACTCCACAAGCGAAAAAGAATGTTTAGCGTTAATCTGGGCAATAAAGAAGTTTCAAATCTATCTGTATGGTAGGACTTTTGTGGTCGAGACGGATCATCAGCCTCTCGTATTCTTATCTCAGGCTAAGCATGAAAACGCAAGATTGCTGAGGTGGTCTTTATTGCTTCAACCTTATCAGTTTAGTATCCAATATATCCCAGGCAAATTGAATGTCGGTGCAGATTTCCTCAGTCGGCACCCCTGTGATCAAAATTAGAGTAATGGCAGGCGTGAGGAGAGATTTTCTCTATGTGTATCACTGGTTTTAGAACTTGCCGTAGGCATGTTTTCAAGTGGGGAGATGTGTCATAAAATTAACAAGTGATACAACGTAAAAAATATCTCCAAAGGATAAAATATAGGGATAAAAAGAATGCGTAAGTTACTAGAAGGCATGATCGCCCACGCCGCGGGTCACTACCCTCCATAAAAATTGACTTGCTAGACGGGAAATCAAAACGGTTACCATTTGAACGGGATGAGAACGGCGGATCAAAAGGAAAAAAAAATATGACTGAAAAATTGCGTGAGACTAGCAAGGCTAAGGAGACGCAATTTGGGGGGGGGGGAGGAAAAAGTCACGTTCCCCCAAGTTGACATAAAGTAAGGAAATCGACAGAAGGGACCTTGGATATGATACGCCACAGTCATTTATTGGACGCTTTTGCGATACCAAGCCTTTTATTTGAATTCAGCGGCAAACGCAGATGCTTGAAATATTACAAAATTTAAAAAGTAACTTTTTCTTAATATTAATGTTAGGAATATAAAAATTAGCTGGCCGGATGGCCCATTCTGAGCAGTGAAATAATATGCTTTTATTTATACAGACGGATAGCTAATAATGAAGATAATGACAAAAGACTGTGTTGTTCACATCAGCGAAAGACTGCATTGAATCAAACATGTCACTAATTTGCACAAAAATCGCGACCTTGAGACGCAAGTGTTCAAATCTAGTTAGAATGAAAGAGAAGGGACATTGGTGGGAGCTGTGGCTAAAAATAACTTTTCAGGCAAATTTGTAGAGGGGATGGATAGGTTGGTTCAAAAACCAAGTACGTTTTTTGTGAAAACGCAAGTAGAGACGGACGGACTAACAGATAAAAATCCATACTTGACTGAAGCATGACTGAAATGACTTTAGTGTAGGAAATTTGAATTTAAAAAAAAACCAAGGCATTGATTGGCCACAGACAATCATATTATCCGCGCTCAGACGAGCTTTTTTGCCATTCCTCAATAGTTGTCCAGTGATAGACACAGTAAATTTTAAGTGTGGTGATTTCAAATGAAGTAAATAGAAATAAGTTCAGGGACGCCATACTATAGCCAGCAGCTCAGCTGAGTTTTGCTAGCATTTCTGTGTTCTTTATTCATAATCTGGTAAGATTGAAATTATTTCTTTGTATATTTTGAATATTGTTTAATGTTTCGAGTGATTTGATACTGCCATATCGAAATCTAGCCTTACAAACAAGTAAGGATTTGCTCTAGACCCCCCGCCCTAGTTCAGGGTCTAGGGACAAACAATATATATAAACTCCAGCAAGGATTAGGAAGGACAGATCAAGTGTTGAGATCAGTGGAACATATCACCTATCCTATCCTAGGGCAAGAAGCTAATAAACATATTTCTGAATATGTAGTCTGGGAGAACTTATCCTATGGGAAACCAACTTGGTAAGATGTGTTGTATGGTCAGAGAGATCTGACCCTGTCTAAATGGTGTTATTGTAAATTGTTACGTGTAGAAGTGGCTCCTTAGGTAAGGTTCTGAACCTAAACCAATACTTTATTTCAGAGCTGTGAGTTTTTTTTATGTTGACACCAAAAGGTGGTGTCAAATGCTGGGTAAATAATTGACAGTGAGGACCCGTGCAGTGTCGCATCTCGGCAGAACAGCCTTGTATTGCCCCCAAGCCCGGAGAGGTGGGGCCACCCGATATATTGCCCCCAAGCACGGAGAGGTGGGGCCACCAGATTCCAGCACCAGAACTACTCTTTCAAAGTTACGTAAGCAGGCTGGTCTGCTGGATTTACACCAACTTCATAGACATAGCACCCAAAGTGAATTACTACTAAAACATCCCATTTTCTTCCATCATTAATGGACAATGTTTGGTAGGCTTAGACAGGGAGGGATGAAGCCACCCCAACAGCACATCTATTCATCGTTCTCCCAGGGAAAATAAAACTATGAACTGTAGAAATAATAACTACTCGTGAAAATTATATACGTACACACCTTTTATTTATCATGTCATTTATTCATGCCATTCACTCATAAATTCCAAAATCTTTCATATGTTCTGGCCAAAATAAAACCTTGGTTCAGAACAAATAAATTTAAAAAAAGATTTACTTTCTAAAATTTCACCAGCTGAATTTAGTTCATTGTGTTCTAAATTTTATTGATAATATTATATTATTTAATATCTGTGTGTCTGTGTTTGTATATGTCAATACAACACATTACATTCAGTACCCTAGATTGTAACGTAGCCACATTCATTAGAAAAAAAGATAGGTGTGAGGTCGTAGTGGTAGCAAGAAAGGCCTTCTGAAAATTCACAGCTACATTTTATCTCAGGAGCCTTCACAGCTGACCTCATACATCACACTTAGTAATATCACCATCATACAATACCATCAAAACCACTACAAAGGTCGCCATCTATCTCTCTTATCCTCTGCGTTCCAGAACGCCATTCTGTATCTGCTTCTCTCTGCCTGTGCCACCACATGAAAATCTTAAGGTTTATTGTATAGAACTGATTATGTCAGTTATTACAGTACAGGTCAAGTCCTGGACGTATTTTTAGATATACTCTTCAAATTCTTAGAGGCTTTATTAATCGAAAAAGGATGACAGTAAAATATCAGTCATATCTTGAGCCCATTGCTGTACAGTCGTTTACGGTTTAACACGACAATACTGGCTCACTATTGAACACAACTTGTAATGACCGATTATAACACCAACGTAGAAGAAAATATTGCATGTGCAGCGTACTGGGAATTTTCACACACAACAATATTTTCCAAATACACCTACCAGCGACCATTCTGACCTAAACTTCACTAAAATTGTACGTCCATAGTTTCTTGAACATGCTCAAACTCTCCATCCTTTGTTTATTTTCAATACCGTTTCTCTTCTGTCACATGATCTTAAGACCTGATCAGTCACATGACGAAACTCCATTTCATAATTTATGCGTGCTCAAGTACTTTTTCACCAGACAGGTAACCTCTGATACTTACATGCTACAACCTCTTACTGCAATTATTAACACTTTTACATCAACTTTGTTTGCGGGATTGTAAGGTAATACAGTTTAACAATTATTGTGATGAAATTATTACATTTGGTTTCATGATATTGTTAATGTAGCGGTGACGATGGTGAGAACGACGTGTAAAATAACACCATTATCTTTTATATCCATCCACAGAGACAAAAAACACCTACTGATATACTCATGGTTTGCTAGCCATTATCACTGCTGTCATCATACATCATCTTCCTTGTCGTCAACGTCATCAGCTGCAGATGAGTGCCTGATGTCATTGTCAAGGTCACTGAAGGTCAACATTTACACGTCCTCGGATTGCCTCCAATCTTAAACTGCCCTATATATGTGATGTGTAGACACGTGATCATCTGCGCCCGCTATCATTGTGCTCAATGACGATGATGATGAATTATATGTTTTGTGTGTGTGTGTTTACCATTGTTGTATAATATATGTGTGTTTGTGTGAGTGTTTATCAGTGTTGTATAATATATGTGTGTTTGTGTGTGTGTTTAGCAGTGTTGTATAATATATGTGTGACAAATGTACCGTTTATTGTTTGCCATGTCCAGAAGAACTTCTCCATTTAAAATAGTGAAGATAAATATACATGATATTTATATAACAAGAGGTTGTAATGGCTATGAGGTATGGCTTCCGCTTCGAGTTCTAGAGGTACCGGGTTCGATTCCCAGTTGAGGGAATATAATCTATGAAAATATTTTTTTTCCAGAAACAGTGGTCCTACTTATGTCATACTCTCTCCTGGTCTCCTGGGTAGTGAGATCGGATGCCTAGCTTTCTAGGATAAGGATGAAAAAATAGGAGGTCCCGTGTGCAAGTAGCGCACGTTAAAAATCTCACGGCAGTTGGAAATCGTAAAGAGTAGGCCTATCAGGCCGATGCACTGGCAAAATTTAAAAATTAGAAACCTACCCTCCACAAAAATATTTATAGAATGTGTGATTTCTATTGTAGCAGCGCTGAATAACAGTTGGTTGGTGCACACAGCCTTTGTTTACCCAGGATCTTTTGCCTCAAGCGTTGGTGATTGACTTCTCCGTATGTTGGCCGTCTATATATAACACACATTTAGTGACCACATAATACCACGTAGCAACTCTGGTACAACATGGGAACGCCGCATTTAACTGGAACAAATGTTTATTTACACTATGTATAACAAATGTCGTCGGTGACCCCTCCAACAATCTGGGTCCATCCGACTCTCCTCTCTTGGACACTATTAGCTTCCATACATCCATGTAATTCAAAATTTCACTGTCTTCTGCATATTGTCCCTTTGAGGACAGTACATGTATATTATTGGAATGCGCTCAGGTTATTAAGATAGTTATACCGGACTGACTCCGGGGAATGTAACTTTTCCTGATTATGGTGGACGCTATCTTAGCACACTTATCCACCATCGAATTGTCATAATTAGTTTACCCTACGTACCCTTCCTTCAGAATAAAGCTTCACCGCTCCTTCTTCCTTGTACTATTGTCGGAACTCGTCAGCCTACCTATATATTGAGGCTTATGTCTACACAACCCGGACTCGGGATATCTAAGAGACGATACATAGTCTCCTTTAACTAGTGGTCGCCTTCAATTTGGCTGCCCTGCTTCTGTCCTGACGTCTCTCACGCTTCTGCCTGATGCTGAGAAAAACGTGCCTAACCTCTTTCTGTTTTAACCCTTCCTATGCGCATCATTTCCGTACATCCCTTGTTTCTACCTCGTCTATACCAACTCATGTTAGACTTCTCATTCTTCTTTCCCTTACTGCCCCATCTATCTCCTTACCCCCCCAAAAAAAAATTATCCATAGGAGAAACAATTTTTCCCATGGTCGTACCAACACTATTGTACTTTTCCCTATATACAAAATCCTTTGCAATGTGTTGTTTCTACCCTTCTTAAACACATAACTAATTTTCATCTCTCTGATGGACAATTTCTTTCTACTCAACATAATTATTATTGTACTAGAAACATTCTTGCCCGTCCTTTTATCAATAACTACATTCATCCACATCTCCTTCCCTTTCATACTTCTAATAAAGAACAATTTATATTTCTCCATTTCTTTCATTCACAATCGATCAAGTTTATTTCCTGACAGTCATTCTTTCACCCCTGTTATCTCACACGCACATCATCTTGCTAACCATTTTAATGTATCACACACCTGGTGTGGTTTTCTTTTACCATTTCTTCACTATACCTAGAACCAGCTCTGTGTCCTGTCTTATTATGTACACTTTACATGTCTGCATGAGCCATTCAGTCATCGACATGTCTGCGTAAGTGTTGCTGTCATTTTCGACAGAGTCATCTGTCAAGTTATTTGCCTATGTTTTATCATAAGTATAATTGTGTCTTTACCTGCGATGTCAGGTTGATTAGGGGTTGTCTTCCCTTGTTTATTCATTCATTGTGTTTTGACCTTTAGGGTTAAAGGTTGACAGTTCGGGCGTAGGCCTATGGGAAGGTTTTTTAAGCGGGAGAGAGTTATACTTCCGGCAAGCCGGGAAGGTCCTGTTTTTCTGAAGGGACCAAGAGTCCATTGTTTTTTCGGGGAGAATCTTCGAAGTAACTGCTATGGCAGTTTTCCCCAGTGAATCTCTGTGCGTCGGGATGACGACAGAATTCCTTGTTATGTTCTGAGGATTCATTTTCCAGGTAATACCGACCTTTATGCATTATTACGCTTTTCGGTGGCAGAACATGTAAAAGGATTACTTAGTGTGAACTGCAGCTCACCGATCCTATATATTACAGAACTTATATTTTGTGCTCGAGGTAGCCATCCAAGACTGGTAGTCTTTATATTGTCCAGAAATCCAGTGACGAAGATATATTGTGGGAACCGCAGATTGGCGGGATTTATGTCTACAATAAGCATTACTGCAGGGTTGATGGTAACCTATTTAACAGAAGTACACAGCCGACGTCAGAACGAGGCCTGTGCTTTCGGCTATTATACTACAGCCTGATAATGTGCAATTGGCGGGGAATGCCAAGTTGCACCTATGTGTCAAAGTGACTAAGGCATCTGACGCGTTTAGTCAGAGATGCCAAGGGCGACGCTACGAACTGTCATTATTGAAGAACTTTGCTATTGACCATGCACGTCTGTTCCGATGTTTACCTTTTTGAATGCCAACTGTATGCCTATCGATTTCAGGTCAGCATGACCTTGTTACACTGACTGTTCCTGTTGATACAATGTGTGTTCTCGTCAATAAATGTTTTGAAACATGCCTGCAGTGTCCAAGCATCCTTGACTACTGCATGTGAGAGTATGGGTTAAAGGGTCTTCATATATACGAGCCTAAACACATTCGCGCCTTCATTCGCACCCACACTCAGTTCATCATACGCTCGCACTACACATCTAACAACAAGTATACTGTCTTGGGCCAGTGATCACCTCAACAAGAGAAAAAGACAGTTACATTTCTGGTGGACCAGTTACGTGGGCTCTTCTGATACGTTTGTTGTCGCCAATGTGGCCTAGAAACTTACATTTCTGATGGACCAGATCTGTGGGTTTAAAAAGAACAGAGCGAGCATTTGACATTATTGTTGACATTAATGGATCCAGAAATTTACATTCCTGGTTGGCTGTTACATATATGATGTCTCCAGTTTTGTCCAGAAATTTACAAGAAGGACAAGTACACATTACACTTCTGATCTGTGGGTCTAAGCTACACACGGGACAGCCGTAACACACAGCGCTAATTCTACATTTGCAAGTTTTGGCTACAACAGGACAGAAATAGGTCATCAACGGTTGACCCAGATAAACAGTACGAGCATTTATATTATAATGCTACATAAACCACGACAAGACAAGTACTGAGGTTAACATCTAGGCATTTGCTACGTGGACCATAGCTGCATAGAAGTCGGGTTCCTATTGTGAACAGTACTGCTGGTTGTTACACGTTTCAGTCAACAACAGACTTTTCTATGTCCGAGCATTCAAGCGACATTGTTCGAGGTCAAGTGTTTGTAAACAGTACGTGGAAATTGTAAACATTCAATGTGCAAGTCCTAGTTCGAGAAGGTCATAGTAACTTTGGTTCGTGAATACCACTTTATGCTACAGTGGATTTGACGTTCAGTGCGCGTTTGACATTTCGTTTCTGTGTTCGCAAGGAGCAAGAAATTTATTTTAGTTTTAGCTGTGACTGAACTTGTTCTGCAACACATTGAAATTGATTGCTATATGTTTATGTTACTTCTACTGTTTTTGTGTATTTTTCTGCGGGTTTTCGGTTGGTGGGTCTTACAGTAAATATGCCACTTAATCGAGGCTTACTGTAAGCGTTCTGTAGGTGCAAATTTTCTTAATTTGAAAATTTGCTAGTGACAATTGGTCGCTATTGATGTTAGCTGTGATGTAACTGTACTTAACGTTGTTTTTGTAATATTTTGTCTGTTTTTCAGTTTTGATTTTCGATTTGTTTTGTTTGTATTCTGTAGGTCTCTCCTTTCTTTTGTGTATTTCTCTACACATTTTTGGTTAAAACAGTGTTGCCATTTGTATTGTTTTGTATCTTTGTCTTTGTATTTTTTTTGTTTGTACTACATTACTGTCATGCACAGTCTACATACATATACTTGGTCATGTATTGATATTATTGATAAGGTAGACTCTTCATATAGAGTTTGTTAATAAAATATTATTATATGAGATATTTATACAAGTTCTTTGATAAAAGACTTGTTATCTACAAAGATTGAGACAAGGTGAAATACATATTCAAGTTCTTTATAAAAAAAGACTTGTGCCCATAGTGAGTGGGATATAAGGGAATTTTTTTTTCCACAGGTACTCAAGTGATTTTTGGTTACATTATAAACAAGAGGACCATACAAAGTCTTTGTCTAAGACTAAGAGAGTGAAATAAAGTGAAGTGAGTATACAAGTCTAGCATTTCAGACTTGTCTCCCATTAAAGTGGGATAATTTAATTTATTTACTTCTGCAAGTTACTGATCTCATTAGACAAGATGTCTACATTAGAGTACTTTATTACACAAGGGAGAGCCCTTGATAAGACTGGTCAACAGTTAGAACAATGGGCTGTTGCTCAGTATGACAAAGCATTAGCTGCTGAAGAGAGAAGAGCTGCTGCAGAAGAGAGAAAAGCTGCTGCGGAACAAAAAAGGCTAGACAGAGAAGCTGATATTGCTGCTGAACAAAAGAAATTGCAGATGCAGGTGGAGGAAAGGAGATTTGAAGCTGAACAAAAGAGATTAGACAAAGAATCTGAACAAAAGAGATTAGACAAGGAAGCTGAACAAAAGAGATTAGACAAAGAAGCTGCTGCAGAGGAGAGGAAAGCTCAAGCTGCTGCAGAGGAGAGGAAAGCTCAAGCTGCTGCAGAGGAGAGGAAAGAAAACAGAAGATGGAACTTGATGAAAGACTCGCAACTTTGGAGTTAGAGAAATTGAAATTGGCGAGTACGGGTGCTCAGCAAACAACTTCGAGTACGACAAAGGAGTTTGTTAGTAGGATTAAATTACCTCATTTCAATCCTTTAAAGGATGACGTAGCAGATTATCTAGATAGATTCCAATTTTTGTGCGATACGCATAACATAAAAAAGGAAAAATATGTTGAACAACTGATGCCATTTTTTACAGGTGACACAGTGACTACTCTTATGACAATAGTCGAACATGAGAGGACTAATTATGATGTTGTCAGGGCAGCATTGCTAAAAAAATACCAACTAAAAGAAGAAGACTATCGTCTTCGTTTTAGGACAATGTTGCCAGAAAATGGAGTAGATTTCTCTGATTTTGTTACAAAGATACGTCGTACATTTACACGATGGGTTGAGTTGTCTCAGACTGAGAAAACATATGAAGGTCTAATGGACTTATTATTGCGAGATAAGGTTTTGTCATCTGTTAATGATTCTTTTCTTGCATTCCTTCATGAGCGTAAGCCTAAAAACTTAAAAGATATGGAGGAATACTGTTGTCAGTATGCCACAGCGCATCCCCATGCTACAGTTAGCAATTCTAAAGTGAAAGAAGGGTTGCCAGCTGCTTCGGCAACACCATATGGCCCTAATTTCAAAAAAAAATTTCAGGGTGCTCAACAAAACTGGAATAGGGGAAGTAATCAAAATTACACCCAGAAGCGGAGTAATCCAACACATGATGGTTCTTCGTCTATGAATTGGAGACAAGATGGTAGTTCTCGTAATTTTAGTGGTAATAATTTGAGACACTTTCGCAAAGGCTATCCAAATAATAACTATTCAAATTTTCGAGGTAATCATTCTCGACGTCAAGATTATGACGATGGTGAATTTAGAAACCGGGATTCAAACCGGAATGATGATTACAATAGGCAATATGATAACAATTACAGGGGAAATGATAGTCGAAATAATTACAGGGGAAATGATAATCGAGGCAGACCTAGATTTAACAAGAAAAGACCTTTCCAACAGGCAAACTCTGCACAACAAGAGTTTGATGGAGCCTGTAATACAGTAAATGATAGTGGTAACTCTAGGGCTATCACTGGTTGTGCTTTCGATTTTGGGAGAGCAACTGAATGCCCCCAATGCTTAACATTGTTTGACTCATCGACTGTATCTACGCTAAGTTGTGGTCACCCTCTTCCTGCTCTACCTGCTACAGTTGCGCATGATGGGAGAGGATCTCTCATCTTACATAAAGGTCTAATAAATGATAGGCTAGTCTCAGTACTTTTCGATTCGGGATGTACTACCGTCGGGGTTAGGGAGTCTCTGATAGATCCTTGCTGTGCCACTGGAAAAACAATCAAATGTGTTACATTTGGTGGTACTATGGAAAGCTATCCTACTGCTATTATTAGGATTGACACTCCTTTCTTCACAGGAGATGTCCATGCATGTCTTCTTCCTAATCCTATTGCGGATCTTATAATCGGTCGTATTCATGGGGGTAAAGAATGCACCCCGCAACAAATTTCTAGTTGGGAAGAAAAAAACATTCAAACGGTCAATGCAGTGGTGACAAGAGCTCAAGCTCTTAATCCCCCAACTTCATCTGATAATAGTAATGAAGTTGATAGCCAAGACGAGCACTTGGTGATTTCCCATGACTCGTTTGTTAAACGTCAAGAAGAGGATCCTTCTTTGAAGAAATTCTTCCTTCTTGCAAAGAAAGGGGATCCCAATCAAAATACGAATCACAAATCGTATATCACTATGAAGAATGGTATATTGGTACGAATGGTACAACACTCGGACAAGTCTATGCACTCGCAAATTCTTGTGCCTAAGTGTATGAGAGCCTTAATTCTTCGGCATGCACACGATTCTCAGTGTGCTGGACACATGGGTTTTTCCAGAACTAAAACTAGAGTCCTTGCGTCCTTCTTTTGGCCATTCGTGAATAAAGACATCCGAATTTATTGCCGATCTTGCAAAATTTGTCAAGAGGTCAAGTCTAGAGGTCCGAGACATGCTGCTCCTATTCAGGCTGCAGATATTCCGATTCGGCCGTTTCAGAAAATGGCTATAGACATCATTGGTCCGTTCAAGATTAAGTCAGCCAGAGGACACCAATTTATCCTCACTTGCGTGGACATGTGCACGCGTTGGCCAGAGGCTATTCCTCTGAAGAGCATATCAACTGTCGATATCGCTGATGCTCTTTGGCTCGTATTTTCTCGTCTGGGATTCCCCGGAGAAATACTGTCGGATCACGGCACTCAGTTAATTTCGGACGTTATGTCTCAGGTAATGGCTACGCTAGACATTAAAAGGTCTCTCAGTAGTATTTATCATCCAATGTCCAATGGATTGGTAGAACGTCTTAACAGGACACTAAAGAACTTACTTGGCAAGATAACGGAGGATCATCCTGAAGATTGGGACAGGGTTTTACCTGCAGTCCTCTTTGCCTATAGAGAGGTTCCCAACGAGCATACAGGGTTTTCTCCTTTCGAACTTGTCTTTGGCGCGCAACCGCGTGGTCCGATGTCCTTGTTACACGATTTGATAACTTCCGATAATATTGACGATGATACACAATCGTCATATGAATATGTCATAGCTCTTAGAGAAAAGATTATCGAATCGTGCAGGTTAGCAACTTCATCTTCCGAATTTGCGAAAGAAAAAGCTAGGCGATTTGCTAACAAGAAAAGACGCCTACGTCAACTTTGTCCTGGAGACAAAGCATATGTCTTACTGCCCTCAAGAGAGAATAGACTTCTCATTTCATGGAAAGGTCCATACACTATAGTCTCAAAAATTTCCGATGTCGACTATATTGTCGATGTGGATGGAAGGCATAAAACCTTCCATATAAATATGCTAACAGAGTTTATTGAACGTCCAGACTATTTGCAGCCTATTTTCCAGGCGACGGACGACTCTCCAGTCCAACATGGTCACATCTCATCCCTGTCCGTTATACAGGATGAGGAAACTATTTTTTCTGACGTGAACTTACCTCTTCCTGCGATTCCACTTACTTCAACGGAATCGTGGAGAAACGTTACAATCTCTTCGAACTTGTCTTTTGAGGAACAGCGTCAAGTATCCTCTACGTTACAATCATATCAGGATGTCCTTACCGACATTCCTGGACACACAGATGTCATAGAACATGACATCATACTTACTGATCGTAATCCGATCAGAGTAAGACCATACCCAATACCTATTCATTTTCAAGCACAAGTCGAGAAAGAATTGGATGAAATGATTCAACTACAAATAATTGAACCATCCACTTCAGCTTATTCTTCGTCGATAGTTATTGTTCGAAAGAAAGACAATAACATACGTCTTTGCGTTGACTATCGCAAATTAAATCAAGTTACGAAGTTCGATGCTGAACCTATGCCGTTATTAGATGATCTACTTATTAGACTTTCTAAAGCTAAATTCTTTACTAAACTAGACTTGTCGAAAGGTTATTGGCAAGTCCCACTGACGGAACACGCCAAACCTCTCACTGCTTTTTCGACACCTAGGGGTCTGTTTCAATGGAATTTTATGCCTTTCGGGCTTATGAACGCCCCAGCGACTTTCGTGCGCATGATGCGACGAATTCTATCAGATCGTGCAGATGTCATTGCATATTTAGACGACATCTGTCTTTTCAGCGATACTTGGGAAGAACACTATTTGGGTCTAAAGGAATTGCTATCTACTCTACGTGAGCATAGTTTGACTGCTAAACCCTCTAAAGCTTTTGTTGGGTTTAGTGAAATTTCCTTCCTAGGTCATCGAGTTGGTCATGGTCTGTTGAAGACAGAGGACCAAAACATTTCAAAGATATTAAATATCTCGGTTCCGAAGACGAAAAAGCAAGTGCGTAGTCTCTTGGGATTGATACAATTCTATGGAAGATTCATTGAGAATCTGTCCTCCATTATGGCACCACTTTCAACGTTATTGAAAAAAGGTTCTCCTAATATGGTGCGTTGGTCCCAAGAATGCCAATCTTCATTGGATCAGGTTAAGAATTTGTTCTCATCTCATCCTATCTTAAGACTACCAACGATTGATAAGACTTTTGTCCTTCGTAGTGATGCCTCTTCCACTGGGATTGGAGCGGCACTAATGCAGGAATATTCAGGAACTCTGCATCCTGTAATGTATATTTCTAGGAAGCTAAATGCGGCAGAAAGGAATTACTCGGTTTTGGACCGTGAATTGTTGGCTATGGTTTGGTCCATTCTTAAGCTACAAAGGTTCCTTCTGGGCGCGCATTTTTTTATGGAAACCGACCAAAAAGCTCTTACGGCTATGCAAAGTAAGGATTTGAAGAGCTCGAGATCTACTCGTTATGCTATTGCTCTTCAGCCTTTCCATTTCACGGTGCGAGCTATCCGTGGTTCGGATAATGTGATGGCGGACATATTGTCTAGATGCCCACATGATTCCAGTTAAATCTTGTGTCCTAGTTTTTCCTGATATACTTTCAGACTTAGGTCTGTCCTTAATATCATAATATGTTGTAATACAAATGTATTTGGATGATGTTTAGATAATTTAACAAATTTCATTTTGTCCATCCATCAGTGATATGTTGCTAAAATAGCATTGACATTTGTATATTGCTATAATTATATTATTTAGTAATGTTTGATATATGATTGGTATTGCCAGCAACTTAGGTTTCTTGAATGGTATCCCTTAGTTTGTTTGGCTTAAAGGAAATATTTTCTCCTATGTTGAGAGATGATTTGTATTCTCTTCAGACGCCTTATTTATGCGTCTATTGTACCTGATATTAGGTTCAGTTTTTGCATGAGCACAGAAGTGATACTGGTGCTATCTTGCTCATGGACATATTAAAAAAAAAAAATTTCATTTTTTTTTTTTTTACAGGGGGGTGGTAGTAATGTTGCTGTCATTTTCGACGGAGTCATCTGTCAAGTTATTTGCCTATGTTTTATCATAAGTATAATTGTGTCTTTACCTGCGATGTCAGGTTGATTAGGGGTTGTCTTCCCTTGTTTATTCATTCATTGTGTTTTGACCTTTAGGGTCAAAGGTTGACAGTTCGGGCGTAGGCCTATGGGAAGGTTTTTTAAGCGGGAGAGAGATATACTTCCGGCAAGCCGGGAAGGTCCTGTTTTTCTGAAGGGACCAAGAGTCCATTGTTTTTTCGGGGAGAATCTTCGAAGTAACTGCTATGGCAGTTTTCCCCAGTGAATCTCTGTGCGTCGGGATGACGACAGAATTCCTTGTTATGTTCTGAGGATTCATTTTCCAGGTAATACCGACCTTTATGCATTATTACGCTTTTCGGTGGCAGAACATGTAAAAGGATTACTTAGTGTGAACTGCAGCTCACCGATCCTATATATTACAGAACTTATATTTTGTGCTCGAGGTAGCCATCCAAGACTGGTAGTCTTTATATTGTCCAGAAATCCAGTGACGAAGATATATTGTGGGAACCGCAGATTGGCGGGATTTATGTCTACAATAAGCATTACTGCAGGGTTGATGATAACCTATTTAACAGAAGTACACAGCCGACGTCAGAACGAGGCCTGTGCTTTCGGCTATTATACTACAGCCTGATAATGTGCAATTGGCGGGGAATGCCAAGTTGCACCTATGTGTCAAAGTGACTAAGGCATCTGACGCGTTTAGTCAGAGATGCCAAGGGCGACGCTACGAACTGTCATTATTGAAGAACTTTGCTATTGACCATGCACGTCTGTTCCGATGTTTACCTTTTTGAATGCCAAATGTATACCTATCGATTTCCGGTCAGCATGACCTTGTTACACTGACTGTTCCTGTTGATACTATGTGTGTTCTCGTCAATAAATGTTTTGAAACATGCCTGCAGTGTCCAAGCATCCTTGACTACTGCATGTGAGAGTATGGGTTGCAGGGTCTTCATATATACGAGCCTAAACACATTCGCGCCTTCATTCGCACCCACACTCAGTTCATCATACGCTCGCACTACACATCTAACAACAAGTATACTGTCTTGGGCCAGTGATCACCTCAACAAGAGAAAAAGACAGTTACAGTAAGCCATTCAGTTGTCGTAGTCTCATTCTAATGCCGTCCCCCTGTCTATCCCTGGGAGAAATGTTTACCTCCCATTTACAAACACTTATCTTACATTTTCCCCTCTACTATCTACTCATGTTACATGATCTTTGTTTTAATACATACTTTTGACACGTTATTTCATTTCCACTTCTTTAGTGGTCTTCATTTTTCCATATCGGTCACATATCCTTATTTTCTTACGTTACAACATATCGTCATACCAAAACTGGGGCATTACTCTTTTCCCGTCACTTTCCTTAAGTGACCTTTATTTCCTCTTTACATTTATGACTGTTTTATCCCTTGTCATTCGCACTCACATTCTGCCCACTCTGCACATATCCATACAAAGTTTATTTCTTTTTACTCATCCAGTCACTCCTATTGTCATATACGTAAACCCATCATATTGTATTATGTTCTGTCACCACACATCTGGTGTGAATTGTTTGGCCTCTTTCTTCTTTCGTATAAAGCCTAAACATGTCTTCTGTCGTGTCTTTCTATATACATTGTTCATGATTGCTCGAGTCATTTAACTATCATGGCATCACTGAATTGCTATCTTCCTATCCACCCTTTTCTAACTAGACTTCTGTCCTTGGTCTCCTACGCGGAAATATTTGAAACTTCTTAGGTCTACCTATCTTAAACTATTTTGTCGCTTTTGCCTACTTGCGTCTTTTTCTGCTGCTTGTTGCTGAGTTATTTGCCGGTTGAAGATCATGTGCTGAGTATAGTTATTTTAATGATTTCTTGTTGATCGTGCTTGTTTTATCATTACGCGAATTAGGGTGAAGCGTTCATACAACTCAGTAGCATGATATGAAGAAGTAACATGTAATACTTGAACTCAGCAACATTAATGAAGTAATTAATGCCTTCAGGTTGAGTCCGTAATATTTAATCACATGTACACACAGGATGATCATTTCAAATATGAGCAGAACATAAGTCCGTATAAGTCATGCATAAATTAATCAATAACGTAGACTGCTGGTTTACGTGTCAATGTCCGTTTAAGGATACAATGCAGTATTGTCGTCAGAACATCACAGCTATATGCACGCGCAGATAGACATGGCTACCTGCCGACAGTGAGACTGCGAGTCTGAATATTTCATACGAATTGGACGATTATTCTCCTCCTTCTGAGGATTCTAGTTAAACACTAACCTCCGTAAGTTTCCTCTCATATAGAGTTCTAGGACTGACCCTGGTCCATCATAAATGCACATATAAATGGCTATATCATGCCATTGAATTGGAAGGTTAGAAAACGCAGCTATTCAGCTTGGCGGTCAAGTAACAAAGGGTAGCGTCTCCTAGTTACCGACTGTGACCCAAACAACGCTAGACACGTCATAATCGATCGTGTATGGAGCGTTCAATAATTGAAACATCTATCGCAATATATTAAATGTCTTAACCTTTACAATTGCACGTCTGCTAACCTTTAGCAGACGGCGTTAATAACATATACCGTAACAATTCCCTGTACACCGGGGGAAAAAAAATCGATAGATTTTTTTTCAAGATCTATCCGACTTAACAATTTTTCAAAAAATTTAACACCATTGTGACATATGGCCGACGATGTTCTGAGTAGAACCGTGTCGCGGTCATGTCAACTAACTATTTGTCATAGTCATCTAACATTAATCATATTATATATCAATATTATGCATATTATTATATCAACTAAATAAAATGTGTAATGTCAATAGTGAATGATAGAATTAAATTAAAGTAAGGTCTGTCGTATTAGTATGTCATATAGGAATTAATTTGACTAATTAAAATTAAATTAATTAATTAAACTAAGAGTTAAATTATTAAGATTCTAATGTAACACGATGTTATGAGAGAAGAAAAGACAAAATAAGTGAGAAGAAATAGAAAGAAATTCGAATATAAGTTTAACTTAATTGTGTGTGTTAAGTGTTAGTGAATAATAACTATCTAATTTAACTAACTAAATAACGTATAGGTACATTAAAAAAAAAAATATTAATCTAATACTTGTGTGAGATTTATTTTCTCTTTTCATAATTTCTTCTTTTTATATTTCGTTCTCTTTTTTTGTTTTTTTCATTTCATTTTTTTCTCACATTTCATTTTATTGATATTAATTCAATTAAGAAGTTAAGTTAACTAATTAATTAGTATAGGATATGATGATCCATCCGTAGTCCTGATCCTGATGAATTCTTTTAGACAAAGTGTTGAAACGTTTCCGTCGGACAGAAATGTCAATTATCCTAGGATCCAAGAATTAAGTGCACATAGGATAATAAGTTCGACTTGTCGTCAGATATTGTTCCATGATTGTTCAACGAATATTCATATATTGTGTATGGACGTTAGACGAAGTTTCAATGTCAATATGTATACCTTGATTGTCTTTAGTTCAATTCTGTGATGCATATAGTGTTTATAATTATTAACTTGAAGTCAAGGTTAGTTCCCTTATAGTTGATACTCCGTTCTATCCAATGTAGTGATGATTGACGTATTTTAGGAATGTCAATGTTGATTATTCGTCGTCAATAGGATTACGTGACAACGCATCCGCCACAATGTTTTCAGTGCCAGGAATATGTTCAATGGAGAATTCAAATGGCTGCAGGATGATCGCGTATCTGGCGAGTTTTGGACTTTTGTGGTTTGATCTACGCAAAGATGCTACAGCACGCTGGTCAGTCTGAATGGTGAATGGAGCACCAAGCAAGAACTTTTCCAGTTTTGTGATTGCCCATATAACTGACAAAAGTTCCTTGTCCACTGTCGAATACTTTGTTTCTGCCGGCTTTAGCTTTCTTGAAATATATAATGTAGGATGTAGAACGCCATCATGGTTCTGGAGCAGGCATGCACCAATGCCGTAGTTACTAGCATCTGTTCGTAAGAAAAATCTTTTGGAAGCATCGGGAAGTCTTAAAATTGGTTCATGCGAAAACAAATTTATAATTTTGTTGAAAGTTTCATTGCATATACCAGTCCATGTCACCTTCACCGGCATGTCTTTTTTTAACAATGAAGACAATACAGCCGTGATGGATGACAAGTTTGGTATGAATCTACTGTAATATTGAACAAGTCCTAACAAACTCCTGACCTGTTTCTTCGTCTGAGGAACTGCTATGTTTAGAATTTTGGAGACTGTACTAGGTAACGTTCGGATATATCCCGATCCAATGATATGTCCCAAAAAGGTTATCTCATTACACGCGATCTGAACCTTTGTAGGTTTAGCAGTTAGATGATAATTCCTTAGAGTGTCGAAAACATATCTAAGTCCCGAAACATGTTCCTCAAACGACGAACTAAACAAGCATATGTCGTCAATATATGTAATAACGTCTGGTCTACCTGATAAAATTTGTCGCATCAGGCGAATGAAGGTAGCTGGCGCATTAACAAGCCCAAAAGGCATCACATTCCACTGGTATAGACCTTGTGGAGTGGAAAATGCGGTGTAGTACTTAGCCTTTTCGGTCAGTGGTATCTGCCAATAACCTTTAGTTAAGTCTATCTTACTAAATATAGTTGCGTTGGATAGACGTGGCAGTAAGTCGTCGATAAGTGGAATGTGGTTCGCTGTCAACTATAGTCTTAGCATTTAATTTTCTATAGTCAACACATAGTCTGATGTTATTGTCCTTCTTCCGGACAATCACTAATGGAGAAGAGAATGGCGAATTACTAGTCTCAATGATTCCCAGAGACAACATCTGTTCAAGTTCCTTAGTAGTTTTAGCAAGGAAATGTAAAGGAACCGAATAGGGATGTACACGAATAGGTGTATCGTCATTGAGAGTAATGTCATGACTGATAGCCGATGTGCGACCCGGGACGTCGGTCAACACATCTGGATAAGATTGTAAGAGATTAGCAATCTGTAGACGCTGTTGCGGTGTAACCGTTGAAGAGATGGTTACATCCCGCCAAGATTCAGTAGGTTGACTACTACTGGTACCGGTAACGGTAACTGTACCTCAGGAAAAGAAGATTCTTCTTCCTGGATGACGGATAAGTTGGAATAATAACAAGTAGATACTGTGTTGTCATCTAGTTCATGAAAAATTGACTGTAAGTGTTCAGGACGTGTATGAAATTGCTTGAGCATGTTAATATGAAATATCTTTTTGTGTCCCTTGATATCTAAGACGTAATCAACGTCGGAAATTTTATCAATGACTTTGTAAGGACCATTCCAAGATATCAATAATTTATTGTTATTGTGAGGAAGTAACACATAAGCCTCATCGCCTGGGAATAATTGGCGTAATCGTCGAGACCTATTTTGTAGAGATCGAGCCTTAGCTTTTGCAGCCTCAGAAGAAGCTGTTGCCAACTGGCAAGACTCAATAATGTTCTTCCGAAGATTAATCACATACTCGTAAGATGACTGAGTGTCCTGAGTCATCTCTGCGTCAATTAATAAGTCTTTTATTAGTCCCATAGGACCTCTTGGGGGAGCACCAAAAACTAATTCAAAGGGAGAGAAGCCAGTTTGTTCATGCGGTACCTCCCGATAAGCAAATAGAACAGCTGGGAGTGCTCTGTCCCAGTCATGAGGGTGCTTAACAGTAACCTTATGTAGTAGTTGTTTAAGTGTACGGTTAAGTCTTTCAACTGCACCATTACTCATAGGATGATAAATACTACTTAAATTCCTATCAATGTTCCAAGTTTTCATGACTTCCTTCATGGTGTCAGATATGAACTGTGACCCATGGTCTGATAAAAGTTTTCTAGGAAACCCTATTCTAGAAAAGATGAGATGTAGTGCATCAGCTACATCTGTGGTAGTGGTGGTCTTTAATGGGATAGCTTCTGGCCATCGTGTGCACAAATCAATGCACGTAAGGACGAATCTATGTCCTCTGGCCGATGGTAGCAATGGACCAATAATATCTATGGCCATCTTGTCAAACGGTCTTACTGAGATATCGCAAGCCTGAATAGGCGCCGTGTGAAAAGCTCCACGTGCTTTCACTTCTTGGCATGTAGTACAGGAACGTACATACTGCGAAATATCTCTTGACACTCCTGGCCAAAAGAATGAAGACAGTACTCGAGATCGTGTTCGAGTATATCCCATATGTCCAGCACACTGTGAGTCATGCGCATGTTGAAGAATGTACCGTCTAAAAGTATACGGGACCATAACTTGTTGTTTCATTTGTGATTTGTCATTAAAACATCTAATCAATATGTCATTTTTAATAACAAACCAATGTTTGTTATTATTACCTGAGGATAGATTGTCAACTTTATCAACCAGCTTAAAAATTTTTTTTAAAGATTTATCCTCTTTTTGTTTGGTTGCAAATGTTTCCCTGTCAATAGGTGAATTGACTACAAATTCCTCTTGGTTGTCTGCATCCATTTTATTATCACCAACTTTCTCCATGAGTTGAGTCTGCGCTCTAGTCGTCACGGCGTTTCCAGTGCATAGGTTATATTTCTCCCATTCTATGATCTCATCTGGAGTACAATCTTTACTGCCGTGTATACGACCAACCATCAGATCAGCAATAGGCTTTTTTAGCATACATACTTTTACATTCCCTGTGAAAAAGGGTGTTCTAATATGAACAATAGCTGTGGGGTAAAACCCAATAGTTCCACCAAATGTCATGCAGCGGACGTATTCTCCTGTCGCACAGCTAGGATGTACCAGCGACTGACGTACACCAATCGTCGTGGATCCTGAATCTCTCAGCACTGAGACGACGGATCCATTAACGATTCCCCTGTTAAAAATTAGTAAGCCTGTTCCATCGTTGACTGCAAGACCTACCTCTGGTGTAATATGTCCGCAGTTAAGCACTGTTTCTTTCGCCTTCTGAAAAATAAGATTGCATTGTTGGCAACTATTTGCCACATTATAATTAATAGCAAAACATGCAGCAGAAGACTGTGTTGTATTATTGTCAAGTGGGACCTGAGCTATAGGGGTAGTATTATTTGTAACTGCCGCCCCTGTATTATGGTTGTAATGAGATGATCCCCGAGAATGAGATCGATTCCGAGTATAATTGTTAGAATTATCTCGTCGTCCTCTATAGTAACTATTATCTCGATGTCTCGAGCCATGATTATTACCATTCCAGTTATTGTTATTTTTCGGGGTATGTGATCGATTATAATTAGTGTTATGTTGACTATTGTGGTAGTTTGTTTGAGGTGAATAATTTCTATCTCGTGATCTACCTCTGTTGAACTCATTTTTATTGTTGAAATCATTATTATGTCCCTTCTGAAAGTTAACATTGTGATTTCTTTGGAACCTACTTCTGTCTACACTGTGATGTCTTTGTTTGTTATTATGATTGTAGGCCATATTAGACGCCACAGGTAGAGGTTCTCTTAATGAGGAGTTAGAAATGGTTGCATTCGGATGTGCCGAACAGTAGTTTAAAGAAATTTTTTCCAACTCGTCAATAGTACCTGGTTTACGCTCCTGCAAATATGCAAAGAATGGCTGGCTAACCGAAGATAATACCTTATCCCGTAGTAGCAAATCAACTAATTTGTCGTACGATTTGTTGACTTCTGCCAGTTCAACCCATCTATTAAATGTATTGCGTATGTTCGCAATGAATCCTGCAAAATCTTTTGGAGATTCAGGTAAAATTCCCTTAAATTTCAACCTACAGTGTTCCTCGTCCAGGTGAAACCTTCGTAAAAGCAAGGACTTAATAGCACCGTAGTTATTTGCTATTGATGGGTCAGCATTTTGAGAAGCCGTCAATGGTTCTCCAACCAAGAATTCATTTAACTTGAGTACCCATGACTCTTCGGGCAAATGATTTGTTTTGCAAGTCTGTTCAAAACGTGACAGGAATGATGAAAGGTCGTCCTCGTTTAAGTTGAAAGTGGGTAATTTAAAGTTGTAGAAATGTTTAGTTTGGCTGGATGACGATCCATTTTGTGCGTTATTATTCTGGTTTGCATCAGCACTTTGTGCTTGTAATCTTGCTGTCTCCAATTTAATACGCGCCAATTCCATTTCTTGTTGTAAAATAATTTCCTCTCGTTTCAATTTATTCTCTTCTTCCTGTTGAGCAATTTCTCTTAATCTATTTTCCTTGGCAATTTGCTTCATCTCACGTTCTGCTTCCTTTCTTTCACGTTCCTCCTCCTCTTTCTTTAATGCAGCCTTTTTCTCTGCTTCTTTTCTTTCACGTTCCTCCATTTCTGCTTTATGTTTTTCCAGTTCTGCCTCAGCAAACTGACGAAGTTCTTGAGATTTATAATCATATTCCTTACCAATTTTAACGAAATGGTCTATAGTAAGCATTTTGACTTTTATCTGGTAAGTAATTATTGATAATTACTGATTAAAATAGTCAATAGTAGCTTCAGAGTAATTATTATACTTACTCAACTTAGGAATATTCAATATAAATAATCACAATAGTACTGAACTCTTATGTCTAAGTTCAACTAATAGACAATATTTTGTAACAATATTGTATCTAAGTACTAACTATATCATAAATAGTTATGATATCTGTTAACTATAATGTAATTACATCACACAATTAATCTCAATATCCAATAATGTTGGGTATGATTCCTAGTAATTATATTGTTCAATGTACTAAGTCACTCTCTTAGTACCAGAAAAGTATATTAAATAATATACAATGGGTCTGTCACCTCAAAGGTAGACTATAAGATTATTTTATTTGGTCAATATATATATATATTATTATTATTATTATTATTATTATTATTATGCCCTAGGCATCTCTTATAAATTGTAGTGCTAATTTCTTGGACTATCACTGCATAATTATGCAATGTCCCATATTAACCTTAAATGTCAGAAAAAATTAATTAATTAAATTACAAGTGTATTATTGAATATAATATCATATTATTAATGTAGTATTTAATATATATCATGAGTACAAACAAAACAATGATGCAACTAAAGGGTACAAACAATGTCAAGACGCAAACAAGACATTTTCACAATTAAAAATGAATTTATGAACTAAATAAAACAAGCGGAAGTGTCACACGGAAAACGAAGGGTCAAAGATTGACCCGAGGTCAACTGAATATGCAAAGTACACAAAAAAAAAATGACTGCAAAAAATGATGACATCACAGGACTCATAACGGACGAACATTTAACAATCATCAAATAAATGATAGTAAGAGTAGACTGGACGAAATAGTTAACGAACATGATACAAAACTGAATAAAAATGTGAACTTAGTACAAATAAAATACACCAGTTATCTACGGAACGGTACAGCTAACACAAACGTCAAACGATAGCAGATCTGGACAGGCAGTCCACCGGCAAACCTCAATGGGGCTTCCAAAAGTGCAATCGTTTAACTGCCCTAAGACCGACTGAAATCTAGGTGGTCAGCTGTTCGCGACATTCCCCAGAGATTTCAGTTCCCTCCAACCGGCCCGCTAATTAACAACACATTAAAACAACCCAAAAAATACATGAAACACATTCAGAAAAGACATGCCTATGCAGGCAAAAGGCATGGACTCAGTATTACTGTTTGCAATGACGACAGTATTAAAACAACTAGACTTATCTTTTCCGTTGCTTAGATCAATGCTAGAGGTCGTCAACAGCTAGGCTAATGCCCCTGACTGTCTGCTCCTGTAGTCCATATCGTGTGTTTGCTTCAATGGCTCATGTTTCCCCTGGTTAGACTTAGAAAACGGCTTTGGTTTCTCCGACAGTTCACCTACACGACCTTCGGTGACGTCACGTTGTTAGGCATTAGAATGAGTACAACGTCATCTTCGACTGGATCATGTGATCGAAACTTGATCGTAAATATTATGGTTAACATGTGCGTAAGGAACAGAAGTTTGTTTCTTTTTTTTGTCGTTCCCCGCATTCGGCAGCCACTTTGTTGCTGAGTTATTTGCCGGTTGAAGATCATGTGCTGAGTATAGTTATTTTAATGATTTCTTGTTGATCGTGCTTGTTTTATCATTACGCGAATTAGGGTGAAGCGTTCATACAACTCAGTAGCATGATATGAAGAAGTAACATGTAATACTTGAACTCAGCAACATTAATGAAGTAATTAATGCCTTCAGGTTGAGTCCGTAATATTTAATCACATGTACACACAGGATGATCATTTCAAATATGAGCAGAACATAAGTCCGTATAAGTCATGCATAAATTAATCAATAACGTAGACTGCTGGTTTACGTGTCAATGTCCGTTTAAGGATACAATGCAGTATTGTCGTCAGAACATCACAGCTATATGCACGCGCAGATAGACATGGCTACCTGCCGACAGTGAGACTGCGAGTCTGAATATTTCATACGAATTGGACGATTATTCTCCTCCTTCTGAGGATTCTAGTTAAACACTAACCTCCGTAAGTTTCCTCTCATATAGAGTTCTAGGACTGACCCTGGTCCATCATAAATGCACATATAAATGGCTATATCATGCCATTGAATTGGAAGGTTAGAAAACGCAGCTATTCAGCTTGGCGGTCAAGTAACAAAGGGTAGCGTCTCCTAGTTACCGACTGTGACCCAAACAACGCTAGACACGTCATAATCGATCGTGTATGGAGCGTTCAATAATTGAAACATCTATCGCAATATATTAAATGTCTTAACCTTTACAATTGCACGTCTGCTAACCTTTAGCAGACGGCGTTAATAACATATACCGTAACACTGCTGACCTGTCACTTGACTTCCTCTTCCACTTATGTCTATCTCTATTTACTCTATTTTTACGTCCCCCCCTCATCACTTTGTTTCAATGTTTCTCCATATTTCTTCTTTTCTCACTGTCATTCTTCAGTACTCCATGTCTGTATCATGTTCCTGTGCCTTCTCTTTTCTTCTTTGTCCCTTTCTTTTGGCTTCTCAATGTCCGTTTCCTCTCTGGAACCTCTCTTTGTGCTACCCCCTTTTCTTTCCTTCTCCACAACACTCTGTCTCCCCGTGTGTGAATGTCTTCTGTACATGTTCGGTGAGGGTTACCCTCAATAGACTCTCATTTGTCGTCTGGCAAACGTCACACTTAACGTTTTATATGTTTTTCGTTCCCTCTCTGGAACGTTCTTAACACATTTCTCTTCATTCCCTCTAAGAACCTCTATATATATGTTCATGCTATTCTCCCTATGACCTCTCGATTACCTCGAATCTCTTAATTTCCTCTGTTTTCTTCTGTTTTCTTCTGTTCATGTATTTCGGAGAAACAAAATATGATTTCTCCCCAAAGTCTTCACAAGACTCCGGCCACTGCCACGAAATCTCTCTCCTCACTTCCATTTTTCTCTCTTTGCCATTTTCTCCATAGCCTCTCACTTCTACATTCGTTCCTTCTAGAACTATCACTTCCATATGTTTGTGCCATCCTTCCTGTAGCTTCTCAATACTCCCGTCATTTCTCCATGACTCTCATCTCTTATCCATTTCCCTATGGTTCTCTATTGTGTTCGGTGGAGAATGACTCCACTAAAAGTCTCCTCACGACTTAGCTAACGCCGCCATTTTTATTCCTCTCCTTCCATCGTTTATCCGCTTCTGACAATTCCTTCCATCAAGTCTGACTCGTTATCTCCGCATAACGTCTCCACGTGTCTGCCCTATTCTCAAGTATTCCAACCAGGCTGTATATTGGGTACTCCCGTTCTCTACTCCTACTTCTATATTTTCTCCCTTCCTCCTTGACTCTTCTACTATTCTCTCGTCTTCTGTAACTCCTTTTGTGTCGGTGACTATCGTCACTCTCCTCAGACACTACACTGTCTGAGTCACTCGACACGGATTATGAAGATCATCTCCATCTACTGCTATGCTCTGCTTCATTAACTGTCTGTCGACTTTTCCTCCTGGTCGATCTATCCTCTTCTTTGCAATCTTTCTTCCCTATGTCCTCCACATGCTCCTCTTCATCCAACATTTCGATCACAAGTTTGTGAACTTCTTTTCCCTTTTTGATAAGTCTGTATCAATCTTTACTTCCAGCAATTTCCGCACCTTCTTTGTTGACAAGGTGTTGAGGTCAGCTCCTCTTAGGGTGCCTTTTATTGCTTTCTTCAACTCAGTTACGCTTGGTTCAGCCATGTTGATCATTTTCTTCGTCTTTATCTGATTTGTGCATCCAAGATCACTGTTCTCATTTCTCGGCCAATAACTTCTATTCCCTTTCTCGTCCTCTGTATATTCGAGCTCATCCGACCTGAAACCTTGGGCATATTCATCGGAATCAATAACTCTATCTTTCCCACTTGACGAATCGGATTCTGATTGTATGTCAAGCTGGTACTTTTCGTGTACTGTAAATACACTTTCCTGTCCCGTCTTCCTCTTCTCCAAGTCTTCAAATTGTTTTTCCAAATCTGTATAAACTGCCCTTACTTCTTCTATTTCCGTGGTACCACTATTTCCTTCTTTATCTTTGTTACTACTCCTTTTCTCTCCTTGCATCGACTCTGAGATCGGTATTCTTTTTGATCTTTACTTCCGCTTATATTGTCCTTTTTGAACTCTTGAAATTTTCTATCAATATATCTGTACAGTGTGGCTATCTCTCCGTCTTCCTTTCCTCTCATGACGTCTTTATCATTTTGTGCTGGCCGCAAGTGTGACGCTACAGTATCTATCTCTGTTTGTGTCGCTATATGCACTTTCCGCTTTACAATGTTTATAGTTCCTAGATTTCGAAGTGGTCGTCTGACATTCTCGCTTTCCCCACTGTTGGTTCTCTGTCCCAACCTTATTGGACATATGTGTACTTTCTGTCCGTTGTTCATTGTGATTCTACAGTTTTTCCCACTTCCTGTCGTCACATTGCTTATTTGCCACGTTGTTCCCTTTTTTATTTTTATCTCACACTACATGAAATGACGTGTGTTATTTACGTGACCCAATTACTACGCGCGCGCACTACTCTTGTGAGTGGTTAAGCCTAGCGGCCTATATAATGAAGCGCGCTAGCCAGCAGAAGCTTGTTCTTCGTCAGTCGCCCCAAAGAAATCAGAGTCGATCTGAAGATGCCTTGAACACATTAGCATTTGTGCACTGGCTGGGTGTTTTTCCATTTTATACACGGCGGAACGAACGAACAGATTTGGATTTACTTCAGGAACGCATGCAAACGTTGGCAAATGCTTATGTGCTTGTTTTTGACAGTGATCCCAGAGTTAGGTTTTAAAATCACAAAAAACGCTTATTAGGAAAGATAACAATAGATGGGTTTACGTTTGAAAACATTACAGTACCCAGACAGCACATGTAGAAAATACATATTTTGAACGCAGCCACGTAGCTCTTTTAAATTTGGATATTTGGGTTCCTTAGGGCTTGCTGACAAAGAATATGTAAAACGTTACGCAAATAGTCCAGGAATTAATAAATTATACCCAAAATAAAATAGTGGGGATGCCTGACAGCATGGAATCATTTCTGCTCATAAAATTTTTTTATAACGTGTTTGAAAAAAATCTTACGTTACAGAATTAGCCTACCATGTAAACTCCAAATTGATTGGAGCGCAACAAATGAAAGACTAACCACGATTGGTCGGGCTATAAATACTATCTTTCGTTGTTAGGGGAGACGTGAAAAGGTAACATTTTTTCAAACACTTGTCGAAACGTGGCCTCATTGGCTAGACTCGCTGATATACTCACTTAGGAGCGTTAGTTCGAGACCACTAGTGCAAATAATCTTGATAAAGCAACAGTGCGTTGAAGCCAGCTCATATTTGTGTTAAATAAAAGCCTGGAACATAAGCAGATGGGAATTTGTGCCAGTAATTGTGCCAGAATTCATTGCTAATCAACGTATCTGTGTTTATTTCCATGAAATTGTGGTAAGCTTGAACCATTCAGTATCTTTTAATGAAAATTGAATGTAAATTGTTAATTTATGCCTGTATATAGATGTGTAGTTCAGTGGCAAACAGGAGATAAAGCCTATAATGCTCCAGCCTGAACAGAGGGTGTCGGAGGGAAGTAAAACGGCATGGAATGGCCAAATAGTACACTGACACCTGGATGATTGATTAGACAGAAATAATGCTGGAAGTGCAGAGGCGTGGTAACCATTAAGGAGGTAAATACTGGTATAAAGTATTTCAGATGAAGCTGACAGTTGGCCTAACGCTCTGAACTCAATGTTTGTGATGTATTGTGCTCAGTGTAAAAGAGAGTATAAATTAGTTATGAAGTAGAAGGTACATCCTTCTTGTTTTCAGGGACCGTGGTCTTGATGGTACTGAGCAGCACCTGGTCAGAGCTTTGCTGAATCCAGGTCGGACAGCATACTCCTTGGTCCATTTAGCTATCAGTGAGGTGTCTCCAGAGCCCAGGGGAGAAATCGAGCAGAGGAGTCTTTTCCTGCCGCCATCACGCAAGATAAGCTGATGTGGCCAGCTGAGCTCAACATTATGTCCCCTCATCTTGAAATGACTTTGTAAAAATAACATTCAGAGGGGAATTTAATTGTCTTAATATCAGGAACTGAGAACATCTCCAATACTAGTCCCAAAAGACAAACTATTGAAGTCCTGATGACAAATACCAACAGAGCTTGAACAAAACAAAACCAGTATTACCTCATATTACCACTACACAACTGACACACATAGGATATTTTAATAATATATGTCACTACAATATTCATATTGATAAAGTCTGTACATATACTTGTAATTAAAATTGATTGTGATTCCTGGTTCCTTTGTATTTGAATCAGGACACATATACCTTTATGATAACCATGAATACATATTGTTATTTGAAAAGTTATCAGTGACTCCTTAAGATATTCTCATAGAGTGTTATATGTATGTGAGTGTCACAGTGTTGTCAAGAGTAGTGGATTAAATTAAATTGTTTATCTGTCTGTTGTTGTGACTTACACTTCATCATACACATACCCTAGACACCTAACGTAGTCATCACACTATTCCAGAATAATTCTGACTGAGATATATAGATATGTGGTAGCAAGTAAGGTTATCTATAATACACTACTCTTAATAGATATAGATACCTTCACAGCTGATCTCAGTCAGTACACTAAGTCCCATATAAATATTTATAACATCCCACTTCACCACAGTTCTTCGTCAGTCGCCCCAAAGAAATCAGAGTCGATCTGAAGATGCCTTGAACACATTAGCATTTGTGCACTGGCTGGATGTTTTGTTTCGTTTGGTTTACTTTATAACGTTGGCTTTATGTGCTTGTTGTTGCTGATAGGGTTGTGTGAATAAATACAGCCCCTGCCTTAGAATCAAGAGTTTTATTGTTGTTAGAGTCGGTGTGAGTGTGCAAGAAAGTGATCACAAATCATAACATCATCATCATCTCTCGCCCACACTATCACACTGAGAAAAAACGTGCCTAACCTCTTTCTGTTTTGACCCTTCCTATGCGCATCATTTCCGTACATCCATTTTTTTCTACCTCGTCTATTTCAACTTATGTTAGACTTCACATTCTTCTGTTCCCTTACTGCCACACTATATACACACATCGGGATTATCGCCGGTTCTATGGAGTTCATGCACTGTGCTGAGATCCTGCTTGTGTGATATAAGGGAGGAGATCGGAGCACTGATGAAGTTGTCCGTGTGCAATGAAGATAGTCCTTAAAACCAAACCAATAACAAGAGATCAAATCATTAATGTACTTCACTTAACCAATAACAAGAGATCAAATCATTAATGTACTTCACTTAACCAATAACAAGAGATCCAATCATTAATGTACTTCACTTAACCAATAACAAGAGATCCAATCATTAATGTACTTCACTTAACCAATAACAAGAGATCCAATCAATTATGTACTTCACTTAACCAATAACAAGAGATCCAATCATTAATGTACTTCACTTAACCAATAACAAGAGATCCAATCATTAATGTACTTCACTTAACCAATAACAAGAGATCCAATCATTAATGTACTTCACTTAACCGATAACAAGAGATCCAATCATTAATGTACTTCACTTAACCAATAACAAGAGATCCAATCATTAATGTACTTCTCTTAACCAATAACAAGAGATCCAATCATTAATGTACTTCACTTAACCAATAACAAGAGATCCAATCATTAATGTACTTCACTTAACCAATAACAAGAGATCCAATCATTAATGTACTTCACTTAACCAATAACAAGAGATCCAATCATTAATGTACTTCACTTAACCAATAACAAGAGATCCAATCATTAATCTACTTCACTTAACCAATAACAAGAGATCCAATCATTAATCTACTTCACTTAACCAATAACAAGAGATCCAATTATTAATGTACTTCACTTAACCAATAACAAGAGATCCAATCATTAATGTACTTCACTTATCCAATAACAAGAGATCCAATCATTAATGTACTTCACTTAACCAATAACAAGAGATCCAATCATTAATGTACTTCACTTAACCAATAACAAGAGATCCAATCATTAATGTACTTCACTTATCCAATAACAAGAGATCCAATCATTAATGTACTTCACTTAACCAATAACAAGAGATCCAATCATTAATTTACTTCACTTAACCAATAACAAGAGATCCAATCATTAATGTACTTCACTTAACCAATAACAAGAGATCCAATCATTAATGTACTTCACTTAACCAATAACAAGAGATCCAATCATTAATGTACTTCACTTAACCAATAACAAGAGATCCAATCATTAATGTACTTCACTTAACCAATAACAAGAGATCCAATTTTTATTGTACTTCACTTAACCAATAACAAGAGATCCAATCATTAATGTACTTCACTTAACCTATAACAAGAGATCCAATCATTAATGTACTTCACTTAACCAATAACAAGAGATCCAATCATTAATGTACTTCACTTAACCAATAACAAGAGATCCAATCATTAATGTACTTCACTTAACCTATAACAAGAGATCCAATCATTAATGTACTTCACTTATCGCTGCCAATGAAGCATGCAGCCACCTCTATAGCTGGTCCCCAGGGGGACTTTACAAAATCACTGATGTGCTCTTACGGTGGTACTTTAGTGCTGACGGGCGAGAACCCAAGCGCCGCTCGATCAATAACAACAACAGCAGCACTTTCTGTAGCAGCTTGTTTGACGTGATGACGTCACCATCCACAACCTGATATTCATAATTATTTCCTACTGCTCTTCTTATAGAGCCTGGGACCAACACTACCAGCTGTTACCCTTGCTCCAAGTAGCCACATGTTCTAGTAGCCACATGCTCTAGTAGCTACATGCTCCAAGCAGTCACATGATCTAGCAGTCACATGCTCTAGTAGCCACATGCTCCAAGCGGTCACATGCTCTAGCAGTCACATGCTCTAGCAGTCTCATGCTCCAAGCAGTCACATGCTCCAAGCAGTCACATGCTCCAAGCGGTCACATGCTCTAGTAGCCACATGCTCTTGTAGCCTATGCTCTAGTAGCCACATGCTCTAGTAGCAACGTGCTCTAGTAGACACATGCTCCAAGCGGTCACATGCTCTAGTAGCCACATGCTAAGGCAACCACATGCTCTAATAGCCATGTGTTCCAAGCAGTCACATGCTCTAGTAGCCACATGCTCTAGTAGCCACAAGTTCTAGTAGCCACATGCTCCAAGCAGCCACATTCTCTAGTAGCCACATGCTCTAGTAGACACATGCTCTTGTAGCCACATGCTCCATGCAGTCACAAGCTCTGGTAGCCACATGCTTCATGCAGTCACATGCTCTAGTAGCCACATGATCTTGAAGCCACACGCTCCAAGCAGTCACATACTCTAGTAGCCACATGCACCAAGCTGCACATGCTCTAGTAGCCACATGCTCTAGTAGCCACATGCTCTGGTAGGCACATGCTCTAGTAGCCACATGCTCCAAGCAGCCACGTTTTAGTAGCCACATGCACCAAGCACACATGCTCTAGTAGCCACATGCTCCAAGCAGTCACATGCTCAAGCAGCAAAATGCTCTAGTTGCCACATGCTCCAAGCAGTCACATGCTCTAGTAACCACATGCTCTAGTAGCCATATGTTCTAGTAGCTACATGCTCTTGTTGCCACATGCTCCAAGCAGTCACATGCTCTGGTAGCCACATGCTCTTATAGCCACATGCTCCAAGCACTCACGTGCCCTAGTAGCCATATGCTCTTGTAGCCACATGCTCCAAGCAGTCACATGCTCTGGTAGCCACATACTCCAAGCGGTCACAAGCTCTAGTAGCCACATGCTGTAGTAGCCTCAAGCTCCAAGCAGTCACATGCTCTAGTAGCCACATGCTCCAACCAGTCACATGCTCTGGTAGCCACATGCACCAAGCAGGCACATGTTCCAAGCAGCCACATGCACCGGTCACATGCACCAAGCAGTCACATGCTCTAATAGCCACATGCTCTAGTAGCCACTTGTTCTAGTAGTCAGAGATCGTCGGAAACTACACGAGGCAACCTCACATTTGCTCCTAATAATTAACTAAAGGGCGCAGTTGTCTTAATCTCTCTTTGATTCCTGAGTAACTCTCGACAATAACACGAGATTGATGTATTCTACATCGTGTTGGAAAACCATGATAAGACAATTTCAGTATCATTGGAAATAGCCGTGGTCATTCTCAGGTGGACAACATCTTCATAGAGTGTCTCCTGGATGGCCATATGCGCTTTCTGCTTTCTTCATGTGTGCAGCAATTCTGCAGCAAATGTTGAGCTGTCATGTTATCAGTGCCACATATACACTCATCCACAGTCCCTACCTTTAACGAATTCGACATGGACTATATAAAAGGATCCAGTCAACCAACATAGATAAAATCGCGCCAATGACCCTTATCCGCGAAGCACTATTTCCGTAGCTAGACGGTGATGCCATTCGCAAAATCCTCGGTTCGATTCTCCGGTAAGTCTGTCCCGTCTGTTGCTTTTCTGTTGTCTAGTTTTCTACTTCTTTATTTCTCAAGAGTGGCTGACACATACCTTTATGTCTGTAATATAGAAAGTAGGGCAGTCTTACTTCGATAAAACAACTTAGATAACAAGAGAGAAAGGCGGATGTAAGGAAACTCAATAGATGAATGTCAGACGATAGCGTCTACTTGTCAACAAAATGAGAATGTAAAATGTGAGCCATTATAATAACATCTCTTTTTTTTCCTTGCTCCTTAATGAGTTGGAACCACCACTGTAGCAGATCGCTTTACAGGAGGTCATGGGTCAATGCCCGTAGTCCTGTACCGACTTTTGTTACATGGTGAGGTTGCCAGCCTCATCCAGTAACTAACATTAGTGGTTCTTACAATATACCTCAGGCAATAGTAGTCCTAGTCCTCATTTGTCTCCCCAGGGACCCCCACGGGAACTACTCGGGACATTCTAGTAACGGCAGCAGTTATAAAGTAGATGCTGTCACTGGCCGGGACATTCTAGTAACGGCAGCAGTTATAAAGTAGATGCTGTCACTGGCCGGGACATTCTAGTAACGGCAGCAGTTATAAAGTAGATGCTGTCACTGGCCGGGACATTCTAGTAACGGCAGCAGTTATAAAGTAGATGCTGTCACTGGCCGGGACATTCTAGTAACGGCAGCAGTTATAAAGTAGATGCTCTCACAGGCCGGGACATTCTAGTAACGGCAGCAGTTATAAAGTAGATGCTGTCACCGACCGGGACATTCTAGTAACGGCAGCAGTTATAAAGTAGATGCTGTCACAGGCCGGGACATTCTAGTAACGGCAGCAGTTATAAAGTAGATGCTGTCACAGGCCGGGATATTCTAGTAACGGCAGCAGTTAAAAAGTAGATGCTCTCACAGGCCGGGACATTCTAGTAACGGCAGCAGTTATAAAGTAGATGCTGTCACCGGCCGGGACATTCTAGTAACGGCAGCAGTTAAAAAGTAGATGCTCTCACAGGCCGGGACATTCTAGTAACGGCAGCAGTTATAAAGTAGATGCTGTCACCGGCCGGGACATTCTAGTAACGGCAGCAGTTATAAAGTAGATGCTGGCACAGGCCGGGACATTCTTGTAACGGCAGCAGTTATAAAGTAGATGCTCTCACAGGCCGGGACATTCTAGTAACGGCAGCAGTTATAAAGTAGATGCTCTCACAGGCCGGGACATTCTAGTAACGGCAGCAGTTATAAAGTAGATGCTCTCACAGGCCAGTACATTCTAGTAACGTAAGGAGTGAGCAGGGATATCAACTCTAGAAGTTCGATAATCCTCAAACATCCAGTCTTGCTGTCCAGGAGAAACAATCACACAACCAGGAGAAACTATCACACAACCAGGAGAAACCCTCACACAACCAGGAGAAACAATCACACAACCAGGAGAAACAATCACACAATCAGGAGAAACCATCACACAACAAAAAGCATCATTTAATATACGAGTAAATTCATGATTTTCATTACATTTTACTAATGTTTTTTCCCACTTATTATTTTAAAATATAAAAAAGCTACAACCATCTGCTTTTTCATATAATTTAAGAAGTAATGCAACTTATTTTAAATGTAATACACATTTAAGTCAGCTTATAATTTCAAATGTAATATGTAATGAAATCAACGATTGTTACCGCTCTGGCATCTGCAATACCCTCTCACAGCACTATATTGTAAATTTAATATTATTATAATAATATAAGGACGTGACGGGTTTCCCATGTTTGAAGCAAGGAATTTTCTGTCACTTTGAGTTTTGTTACCTTGTAAAAGTTGGAGGGTCCATTCTTTCTAAGTTTTTTTTAAAACAGTATAGTAAATACATGATTGTTCAGGAAATTGAATGAGACATGTAAGTTAATGTAACTGGAAGATGGTAACCGGCAAAATAGCCTACCGATAGAAGTGGGTGACGTATGCCGTGGGTTATCTTCAGAATCACTTTGATTGTCGCTTTGAACCCCCCCCCCCCTACCCCCCATCCCCCACAGGCTGAGGGCTAAGAGAGCAGTATGGTCAACCTAGCTAGGATAAGGCCAGATTTTAGTCAAGAACACAAGCAGAGGCCAATATAGAGTACATAGAATAGGTATCATACAGACGATAGTTCGTCACACCAGACCTGTTAGTGTCCGGAATTGGAAATCAAAACTTGACAGTTTCTGCGACAGCTCTGCGGCATACAGCATACAGTATACAGCAGTAGGAGATAACACGAAGTCTGCGGCAGACGGCAGTAGGAGATAACACGAAGTCTGCGGCATACAGCAGTAGGAGATAACACGAAGTCTGCGACAGACGGCAATAGGAGATAACACGAAGTCTGCGGCAGACAGCAGTAGGAGATAACACGAAGTCTGCGGCAGACGGCAGTAGGAGATAACACGAAGTCTGCGGCATACAGCAGTAGGAGATAACGCGAAGTCTGCGGCATACAGCAGTAGGAGATAATACGAAGTCTGCGGCATACAGCAGTAGGAGATAACACGAAGTCTGCGGCATACAGCAGTAGGAGATAACACGAAGTCTGCGGCATACAGCAGTAGGAGATAACACAAAGTCTGCGGCATACAGCAGTAAAAGATAACACGAAGTCTGCGGCATACAGCAGTAGGAGATAACAGGAAGTCTGCGGCAGACGGCAGTAGGAGATAACACGAAGTCTGCGTCATACAGCAGTAGGAGATAACACGAAGTCTGCGGCATACAGCAGTAGAAGATAACACGAAGTCTGTGGCATACAGCAGTAGGAGATAACACGAAGTCTGCGGCATACAGCAGTTGGAGATAACCCGAAGTCTGCGGCATACAGCAGTAGGAGATAATACGAAGTACGCTGATGCCCTCAATTTTCAAACTTTACTGTATTGTGTGACAAGGTTTTTTTTATGTAGACACGAGAGTGCAGCTATTGATTTGTATGATCTCTCTCTCTCTCTCTCTCTCTCTCTCTCTCTCTCTCTCTCTATTTCTCTCTCTCTCTCTCTATTTCTCTCTCACTCTCTCTCTCTTTCCATTAAAATATATATATATATATATATATATATATATATATATATATATATATATATATATATATATATATATATATATATATGAGTGTGTGTGTGTGCATTGTATATAAAATAGCCAACATCAGACCTGATTCAAAACGAGATCAAGTAATTCTCAAGTCTACTCAGCTGTAAATGGGTACTAGAGTCTGCTCTTCAGCTAGGGGAGGCTAAGGTAGCGAGGAAATGAATTGGTCACCTCAACCTCATAAAGGTGAAGTGTCTAACACTTGAGTTCCATGCGGTAGTATGTGCTATAGACCTAACTTTATCTTTTAGTGTCCAGTGGCAGAGTGGTTACAGTACTTGCTGTGTTCGAAAGCTGACAGCCTCACGCTCCAGTCTACCCTGCTGTAAATGGATACCTACCATTTCTCATTAGTTAGGAAAGGCAAAGGCAGCAAATAAGGGAACCGGTCACCTCACCACACAAATTTGAGACCTAGTTTAGTAAATATACTATCATTAGACTGCCCTACGGCAGTATCCGCTGGGATATTACCTTTTCCTTTTTATATTGAACATCAACGGTTTACATTAAACCGGCTACCACTACTCAACAACGTACATCAACGGTTTACATTAAACCGGCTACCACTATTCAACAACGTACATCAACGGTTTACATTAAACCGGCTACCACTATTCAACAACGTACATCAACGGTTTACATTAAACCGGCTACCACTACTCAACAACGTACATCAACGGTTTACATTAAACCGGCTACCACTACTCAACAACGTACATCAACGGTTTACATTAAACCGGCTACCACTATTCAACAACGTACATCAACGGTTTACATTAAACGGCTATACCACTATTTCAACAACGTACAAACGGTTTTACATTAAACCGGCTACCACTACTCAACAACGTACATCAACGGTTTACATTAAACCGGCTACCACTATTCAACAACGTACATCAACGGTTTACATTAAACCGGCTACCACTATTCAACAACGTACATCAACGGTTTACATTAAACCGGCTACCACTATTCAACAACGTACATCAACGGTTTACATTAAACCGGCTACCACTATTCAACAACGTACATCAACGGTTTACATTAAACCGGCTACCACTATTCAACAACGTACATCAACGGTTTACATTAAACCGGCTACCACTATTCAACAACGTACATCAACGGTTTACATTAAACCGGCTACCACTATTCAACAACGTACATCAACGGTTTACATTAAACCGGCTACCACTATTCAACAACGTACATCAACGGTTTACATTAAACCGGCTACCACTATTCAACAACGTACATCAACGGTTTACATTAAACCGGCTACCACTATTCAACAACGTACATCAACGGTTTACATTAAACCGGCTAGCACTATTCAACAACGTACATGAACGGTTTACACGGTTTTTAAACCGGCTACCACTATTCAACAACGTACATCAACGGTTTACATTAAACCGGCTACCACTACTCAACAACGTACATCAACGGTTTACATTAAACCGGCTACCACTATTCAACAACGTACATCAACGGTTTACATTAAACCGGCTACCACTATTCAACAACGTACATCAACGGTTTACATTAAACCGGCTACCACTATTCAACAACGTACATCAACGGTTTACATTAAACCGGCTACAACTACTCAACAACGTACATCAACGGTTTACATTAAACCGGCTACCACTACTCAACAACGTACATCAACGGTTTACATTAAACCGGCTACCACTATTTAACAACGTACATCAACGGTTTACATTAAACCGGCTACCACTATTCAACAACGTACATCAACGGTTTACATTAAACCGGCTACCACTATTCAACAACGTACATGAACGGTTTACATTAAACCGGCTACCACTATTCAACAACGTACATCAACGGTTTACATTAAACCGGCTACAACTATTCAACAACGTACATCAACGGTTTACATTAAACCGGCTACCACTATTCAACAACGTACATCAACGGTTTACATTAAACCGGCTACCACTATTCAACAACGTACATCAACGGTTTACATTAAACCGGCTACCACTATTCAACAACGTACATCAACGGTTTACATTAAACCGGCTACCACTATTCAACAACGTACATCAACGGTTTACATTAAACCGGCTACCACTATTCAACAACGTACATCAAAACGGTTTACATTAAACCGGCTAGCACTATTCAACAACGTACATCAACGGTTTACATTAAACCGGCTACCACTATTCAACAACGTACATCAACGGTTTACATTAAACCGGCTACCACTATTCAACAACGTACATCAACGGTTTACATTAAACCGGCTACCACTATTCAACAACGTACATCAACGGTTTACATTAAACCGGCTACCACTATTCAACAACGTACATCAACGGTTTACATTAAACCGGCTACCACTATTCAACAACGTACATCAACGGTTTACATTAAACCGGCTACCACTATTCAACAACGTACATCAACGTTTTACATTAAACCGGTTACAACTACTCAACAACGTACATCAACGGTTTACATTAAACCGGCTACCACTATTCAACAACGTACATCAACGGTTTACATTAAACCGGCTACCACTATTCAACAACGTACATCAACGGTTTACATTAAACCGGCTACCACTACTCAACAACGTACATCAACGGTTTACATTAAACCGGCTACCACTACTCAACAACGTACATCAACGGTTTACATTAAACCGGCTACAACTACTCAACAACGTACATCAACGGTTTACATTAAACCGGCTACCACTATTCAACAACGTACATCAACGGTTTACATTAAACCGGCTACCACTATTCAACAACGTACATCAACGGTTTACATTAAACCGGCTACCACTATTCAGCAACGTACATCAACGGTTTACATTAAACCGGCTACAACTACTCAACAACGTACATCAACTGTTTACATTAAACCGGCTACAACTACTCAACAACGTACATCAACGGTTTACATTAAACCGGCTACAACTACTCAACAACGTACATCAACGGTTTACATTAAACCGGCTACCACTACTCAACAACGTACATCAACGGTTTACATTAAACCGGCTACCACTACTCAACAACGTACATCAACGGTTTACATTAAACCGGCTACCACTATTCAACAACGTACATCAACGGTTTACATTAAACCGGCTACCACTACTCAACAACGTACATCAACGGTTTACATTAAACCGGCTACCACTATTCAACAACGTACATCAACGGTTTACATTAAACCGGCTACCACTACCAAACTATTCAACAACGCTACCACTACTCAAAAACGTACATCAACGGTTTACATTAAACCGGCTACCACTATTCAACAACGTACATCAACGGTTTACATTAAACCGGCTACCACTATTCAACAACGTACATCAACGGTTTACATTAAACCGGCTACAACTATTCAACAAAGTATGATTTACATGTGATATTCTTTTCTTTGTTTGTTATTTCCAAGGTATTCATGTTTAACTCTGTAGGCATGTAGAGATAGTTCTATAGACAATAGCGAGATCAAATCATAGCATTCTATCACATTTGTTGCAGGATTATTTCAAGTCACTCCGCCCTATCCGTGTCAGATCATTCCTTCCTGTCCAAAAGATTTCATATCATGCATGCTTAATTCCCTTCCTGGTTGCGACATGCAGACAGAAAAGAATTATCTTGTCTTGTATCGAACAAGACAAGATAAGAACGAAACTCACTGAAGCTTACTTACCGGGTAAATCAGGAACGTATCTTTTCAACAACCCATCCTTGATGGTTTCCAAGCTGTTCATAGATCGTGTATTTTGTTTGTTAATTCATATATGACAAAGATACATTTTGTTTCCTAATGTTTACGGAGATAATGTTTTTCTTTGGTAATATTTGTGATAAAGATTAAGATGTAATCGTGTTTAATAATGTTTTTCCTCAGACATCTGGAAAACTTTAATAACGTTCGTGCTAGAAATAAGATATGTTTAGATTTAAAATGTTTATTTACTTTAAAATAGTGAGGCCCTAATTTTGAGAGATAGAAAGGCTGCTGGTCTAGATGACAATCCAGCCGTCGAGATCAATGCAGACATTGACGCTTCTACAGATATATCATACAATGTGCTTGGTAAAGTCTGGAAAAGAGAGATGAGCAATGTTGTTATCAGTGGCAGGACAAATATTAACCACGATCATCGTTGAGAGATTAAAAGTCCACAGATAGGCCAATTTAAGAACAATATAAGTATTAAAACCATTAAAACGGTATTTGATCAGTTTTACAAATAACGGTTCACAATAAACAAGGGACGTTTCGGGTTTTACCCTTCGTCAGCCACAAACAGGTGACAAAGACAAGAATACATATAGGTATTCTTGTCTTTGTCACCTGTTTGTGGCTGACTCTTGTTACGTCACTTTATTTGCTATTTTAGACTTAATTTTGTTTTATTTTCTTTCTGGGAATAAATTTAGAAAAAAACAATAACAATTATTTGTCAAAAGGGAAGGCACTGCTCCTAGCTGCAAGGATGTCTTTCGTGTATATCTAATAGATACAAGGGAAGATATAAACAATCAACAATTAGTGACCAGACTGTTCCATCACCCTGTAGCTTAGATCGTGACGATGAGCTGGCTTTCTACCACAAACATTCAACAATTAGTGACCTGCCTGTTCCATCACCCTGCAGCCTAGATCGTGGCGATGAGCTGGCTTTCTACCACAAATATTCAACAATTAGTGACCTGACTGTTCCATCACCCTGTAGCCTAGATCGTGGCGATGAGCTGGCTTTCTACCACAAACTCGTACCCAGATGTAAGACAAAGTGAAAATATTTGATAAGTAGTCATAGAAAGTGGGTCACAAAATACTCAGGAGAAAAACACTAACAAAGATTCAGAGAAGAAATACTGTAAATGAAAACAAGACTACTGTAGCCTCGCTTTTACTGGGGTGTGAACCGCTGACTAAAGGATGTTGATGGTGTCGTAGTGACAACGGTCCAACACGGGCGATGCTATTTGGACTTGACAATAATAACGCGAATGTCTCTTTCTTGGAACGTGAAGGAAGGACTTCAATAACAAGCAGGCACGTCAACGGGTGCCAATGTGTATAGGGACGAACTCGTTAGGTTTACTGACATCATAATTTATTTAGGACGAAATACGTTGACAACAACAGGTTACAGTACTTCAACATGGATTCCACAGTAAACGTACATGTAGCATATATATAGGCATGGTACAGGCATCATAATAACTTCCTCACATAAGATCAGGGTTTGACCTTGCATCAATGTCATGACCGTTAGGACTATTCAACCATAAAGATCTTGGAATAAATATATTGATTCTGTCCTACAATTCTGGTCGGGTACTTTAGTAGCTTGGTACCCCTGACATGGCAGATCCATACATGCTTGCATATAATATAAACAACGAAGGTTATGTCCTAGTGCTTGGCTAACCTCTCTTCGTCGCCGTGACTCGTGCGACGGCAATCCACATAATATTACAATCCAATAAACCGTAAAGGATGAAGCCTTGAATCCTTTATAATATTAAAATGCTTTCAGTGAAAGTCCCCCGTTGATCCATTATAACACCCCTTTGCAGAAAGGTGCTAGCTAGATGCCAACGAAGGATGGTGACACGAAAGTTCAAGTAAACAATTCACTTCTTACCAAAACTGGTTCGGACTTACGTGTAGTGTAAGCCGACAATGGCTTCTACCAAGAAGTCATTGTACCAGAAGAATACCTAACCCAACACACTGGGTATATACAGGAATATAGGCAACAGACTCAATGTCTGGCTTGAGATGCTGGCTTTCATTTTTAATCTCTGACGTCATCTGCCTTGCTTGGACACAAGCGCGCACGAATTCCCCTACACCAAATTGTGCATATTCGTGCGTGACAGAAGACATTTATAAAAAACAAACATCAACATAAGTTGGTGTGTACTCACTCAACCGAAGTAGAACCTGATGACTACCCGTGAGTGTTTAGAATACAATAAAGGAGGCATCAGCTTCCTTCACACCGTCCGCAAAAAATTTAATTCTATTAAATTTTTTTTTCTTTTTTAATTACCGCGGAGAGGTGAAACAAGCTTACAAATATGTATTATATACTAATAATACTAATAATGCAAGAGAGGCATATTAATCAATAAGAGGAGAGTGAACGAACAAAATCAAATTCAACTCAACTCAACAACAAATATGCATAAAAGCATATCATCACAATTGACCAACTTTGGAACAATGTGGAAGAGATGAAAGAAAATCAAAGCATAAAGGTTGATTAATTGAACCCAAATGCAATAACAAATAAAAAGACATGGTAATACATGAATTTAAAGGAAAAGATGAAAATGCATAAAAATTAAAAAATGAGAAGTGGCAAAAATCAAAGAATATGAATACAACACTTGAAGTTATCAACACACTTAACCGTGTCTAAGGATGAGTAATATCATTAAATATTACCAATGACGTATCACTATCTAAAATGAGTGATAGTTACCCGATGTAATCATTAGGATTAAAATATTTATAGTTAATTATATTAAACTAATTAAATATGTTCATTAATCAAAATGTACTGAATAATGTTTCAGTTTATTACACTGCTAAAAGTTCAATTAGTTCTTGAAGATTCTAAGTTAACTTCAAAACCAGTTCATAAACACGAAGATCCTTTGAGTATGTTGAAATACCATAGATTCCACAAAATATTGTTAAATCATTCACGATATACTAATGTTTATCTAAATTCACAATGTATCTTTACGCAGATAATGTCATAAATACTAAAAGTTATGTGATCTTCACTGTTATATATATAATTCACTGTTCTTTTTTTATCTTCTTTTTTTCCGCTTCAAGTAATTCAACGGAATGTTACAACTTTATTCACTTGATTAAGTATGTACAAAAAAAAAATTGTCACTGATTCACAAAGTAAAGTTCAAAGAACGTCATGTTTACAAATGTGATGTAGTATGTGTAGAGGCATCCTCATTTGTAGGGCGTACCAAGTCGCATGATTCACTCGGGCAGCGGGATAAAATATCAGCGAAAACATTCTGTGATCCAGGTATAGCCCGAATTGTGAAACAGTAGGGTTGCAATGAAATTACATATCTGGTGGACTTTGCAGATCTGACGTCTTTGGTATTTAATGCAGTAAGTGCTTTCTGATCAGTCTCTACAAAGAAATGTGATCCCAGAAGATAACGTTGGAGTTTAGTTATAGACCACACGAGAGACAAAAGTTCCTTATCGAGAACGGAGTACTTTTGTTCAGCCGACGTACGTTTCCTTGAGACGAACAGTACTGGGTGCAAGGTGCCCGCATACTCCTGTAGTAACACGCTTCCAATACCGTAGGCAGAGGCGTCACTGCGCAAGATGAAAGGGAGGTTCGCATTAGGCAATTGTAACATAGGAGGTTTAGAAAAGAATGCCTTAATGGTGTCCAACGCGATTTGGTGTTCCTCCGACCACCGAATCACGTTAGCCGCACCCTTTTTTGATAACGAAGAGAAAGGTGCAGTAATAGTGGACAGATGAGGTATGAACTTAGCGTAGAACTGAACAAGACCCAATAATGATCTCACTTGTTTCTTAGTTTTGGGAGTAGAAATGTTGAGGATTTTAGAGACATTACTGTCCTCAGTATATAACCGACCGTGACCAACGCGGTGACCTAAAAATGAAATTTCGTGAAAACCCACGAAAGCTTTAGAAGGCTTAGCTGTTAAATTACATGACCGTAAAGTGGACAGTAATGTTTTCAATCCAGTAATGTGTTCATCCCATGTGTCATTAAAGAGACAAATGTCGTCAATATATGTGATGACATCGGGACGATGAGAAAGTACGCGACGCATCATGCGTACAAATGTAGCCGGTGCATTTACTAAACCGAATGGCATGAAATTATATTGGAATAACCCTCGTGGAGTAGAAAAAGCAGTAAGTGGCTTTGCCCTTTCGGTCAATGGGACTTGCCAATATCCCTTTGAGAGATCAAGTTTAGTAAAGAAAGTAGAGTTAGACAGTTTACCCAATAAGTCTTCTAACAATGGCAATGGTTCCACGTCAAACTGGGTAAGTTTGTTCAACTTCCTATAATCCACACAGAGACGGATATTGTTATCTTTCTTTCTAATTATGACCATAGAACTAGAATAAGGTGATGTAGATGGTTCAATTATTTTTAACTTTTGCATCTCATCCAATTCCTTATCAACCTGAGAACGAAAGTGCAGAGGTATAGGATATGGACGGATCCGAATAGGTGTATCGTCAGTTAATAGAATGTCATGTTGAATAACTGACGTACGAACTGGGATGTCAGTGAGAACATCTTGAAAAGATCTAAGAACAGCGGAAACTTGCTGATGTTGATCCACCGACAGATCAGTAGAAATAGTAACGTCATTCCAACTTTCATTAGGATGGAGTGGTACCACAGGTAAAGGTAAAGGTACGTCATGAAAAGAAGATTCTTCTTCTTGAATGACGGATAAAGAAGAATAATGTTGGATAGGTGGTGTAGGCTCATCGGTTGCCTGAAATACTGACTGAAGATAGTCAGGACGAGTGTAATATTCCTTCAACATGTTGCTTTCCCATGACATCGACAATATAATCAACATCGGAGATCCTAGATATTATTTTAAAAGGACCTCTCCAAGTAATAAGGAGACGATTGTCTTTGCAAGGCAATAAGACATATGCCTCATCGCCAGGAAGAGGTTGGCGGAGACGTCTATACCTGTTGGCAAAAAGTCGAGCATTTTCTTTAGCTTGTTCTGATGATGTGGTAGCTAATCTACACGCATCTATTATTCTTTCTCTTAAAGAAATCACGTACTCGTAAGAAGATTGAGTTTCATCAGTGATATTATCTTCAATAAGTAAGTCGTGTAGTAACGACATAGGACCGCGCGGTTGAACGCCAAAGACCAATTGAAAAGGAGAAAATCCGGTAGCCTCATTTTGTACTTCGCGATACGCAAAAAGCGCCGCGGGGAGGACTTTATCCCAATTTTCAGGATGGTCCTGAGTTATCTTTCCCAACAACTGTTTAAGCGTCTTATTCTGCCTCTCAATTAATCCATTCGACATTGCATGGTAGATAACACTGAGCGATCTATCTATGCCTAATAACTTCATAACTTGGGACATAGATTCCGATATGAATTGGACTCCATGGTCCGATAAGATCTTTCTAGGAAAACCTAAACGTGAGAAAATCAACCACAATGCATCTGCAACACTGGCAGAAGAAGTATTCTTAAGAGGTATGGCCTCTGGCCAACGAGTACACATGTCAATGCAGGTGAGTATATGTGTATGACCTCCAGCTGATGGTTGCATAGGACCAATTATGTCAATAGCCATTTTATCAAACGGCCGAATCGGAATGTCCGCAGCCTGAATCAGAGCTGCGTGGTATGGACCACGTACTTTGACCTCCTGACATGTTGTACAGGAGCGGCAGTAAATATTGACATCCCTATGGACGCCTGGCCAATAGAATGCTGATAGCACTCTAGATTTGGTTCTGAAGAACCATATATGGCCCGCACATTGAGTGTCGTGCGCATGGTGTAATATACGACCTCTCATTGTCGTAGGTACCAAGATCTGAGAACGTACGGATGAATCAGTATCTCGTATCACTCTCACTAATATCCCATTCTTTAACATAAATCTATGTTTAGATCCTGTATAAGAAGCATTACCAGTGTTATTAGACAAATGAAAAAAAAAATTCAAAGAAGCATCATTTTTTTGTAATGTCATAAATGACTCCCGTGAAATAGGAGTGTTAACATCATCATTATTACCTTGGACAGTAGGTACAGTAGGTGTATCTTGCAACATATCATGAGCTTGTGCTCTAGTTACAACTGCATTAGCAGTATGTATATGTCGCTTTTCCCAATTAGCAATTTGCTGTGGGGTACACTCTTTAATGCCATGTATCCTACCAAGTATTATGTCACAAACTGGTGACGGGAGGAGACATGCATGTATATTTCCTGAAAAAAATGGAGTGTGAATATTAATTATTGCTGTAGGAAATGTTTCTACAGTTCCTCCAAAAGTTAGGCATTTAATGGTCTTTCCAGTGGCACAGGATGGGTTGACCAAAGAGCTTCTGACGCCGATCGTGGAGCAACCTGAATCGAAAAGGACAGAGCATGGAATAGAATTTATAAAACCACGATTGAAATTAAGTCTCCTTCTCCATTGTGAGCTGAAGTAGCCGTACACACAGCTGGTAGACTGGGTAACACATGTCCGCAACGGAGTGTCGTGATCGCCTTGGGCTGGAACAGGGTTTTACATTCTTGGCAACACTTTATCTGTTCATAATCAATAGAACAAGACATTGCATTATGAGTGTCATTATTTGTATTATTCTCTTTGTTAACTTGTGTGTCAACAATAGCTACATTAGTTTGATGGCGTGGCCCTCTGCTAGAAGATCTATCTCTACGTCGCGACCGATTGTGACTATCATTTCTAAAATTGCCATTATTATCATTTCTGCTTGTTACCGTATTGATTTGAATGATAGTTAGCGCTATCACTGTTATGGGTTTGACCATAAAATCTATTACGAGAATCTTGTTTATAGTTAGGATTCTGAGATTTTGATCGCCAATTTTGTTTATAAGTACCTACTTGATAATTTCCACAATTATTGTTATCCCAATCTCTTGCTTTGTGAAATTGACCCCAAGAATTGTTATATGGAGAAGAATGCTGAAATTGCTTCCCCTTATAAAAATTACAAGAATTGAAATTCTCGTTATTTCCCTTTTTGTAGTTTCTGTCATTACTTAAAGAGCGATGGCGTCTGCGATAATCCTGTTGTATTGCAGAAGCAACGGGAAATTCATCTTTAACCTGAGTATTCCCAAAATTCAAGTTTGGGTGTGCGGTACAGTATTGTATACAGGTTTGCTGCATTTCATTTATGTTTGAATGTTTATGTTCGTGCAAAAAAGCAAGAAAAGCTGGGTTAACCGAGGACAAAACTTTATCGCGTAATAATAAATCTCTCAATGCGTCAAAAGTTTTATCCGTCTTGGATAATTCGATCCATCTATCCAATGTAAGTGCTATTTGATCAATAAAATCGTTAAAATGTTTTCCCGTTTGTGGGAGCATAGATTTGAATTTTAAACGATATTCATTCTCTGTCATTTGATATTTAACAAGTAAAGCAGTTCTGAGAGCCTCATAGTTATTTTTATCAGCAGTAGTTGCAATATGATATACTGACATAGCTTCACCCGTAAGTAGTTCTGATAATTTTACACAGTATTGAGATTTTTCCACGTGATAGGCCTCGCATGTTGCCTCGAACCTAGATAATGAATCACACCGTCCGATGGAGGATTAAATTTTGGCAATATTAAATGAAAATTTTTAATATTCCCTTGTTTAGACGAATTTTTGCCCTCCTGAGACTTTTGAGCACTAGCCTCCTGAGATAATCGAAAATGATTAAATTCTAATTCCTTCATTTCTTTTTCATGTTGAATTTGAAGTTGATATTTTCTTGTATTTTCTTCAGCTAACAATCTCCTTTCTTCTGTTTCTTTTTGTTTAATTTCCGCCTCCAATCTTTTCTGATCTGCTTCAATCTGAAGCTCTTGAGCCTTTTTGTATTCTGATAGTGCGAATTCTTTCGCCTCGTCAGGAGCCATCCCAACGGATTTGGCCTGCTTCATAAAATATTCAAGCGACGACATTTTGATTTACTCAAATAACTATCAATTAATTTACTTTAAGTGTGTGCAACACGTTCTTGTCTAAGTACGGTACCTAATTATCACTTAAGTATACAAAATACTATTAATCAATGAAACTAATTTATACAATGAAATATTAAGAACAGACAAGAGCCATAGACAATAGCAACAACAATGACAAGACGAGATAATCAAAGACGAAGAAGACGATCGCAGAAGTCAATAAAATTAAAATGTGAAACTAAAATAGGATGTCGTAAAGAATTACGATGATAACTGCGATAAAAACTTACACAAGACAATTGACAAGACAGTGTAAAAACATATGTTTTGTAAAAAACTCAACGAAAGTCAGGTTAGAAGGACAATAATCACATACAAGATACATCATAAAACCAAGGTACGAATAAAAATAACTATGAAAACAACGATTAAAACTTGACGGAACAGCTAAACAAATACTATTATAAGAGACAAGTAGCGATCGGAACTACAGCAAGGTTTCTAGCCTTGAACCGGAATTATCGCTCAATTGAAACTTACAAATAAATCCTATAGAACATCTGACAAAGAGCCCGAATCAGCTTCGAGATGAACCTCGTTTGTCAGATCGACAACAAACATGGAACATAAAACATGCATCACAAAAAATACTACAATGGACATATTAAAAAGCGGCTCAGCTAACATAAGACGGTGACAACGAACAGAGTAATACTCATCATTTTGTGATAAAATGCAATTTCCAGGATTGCAGAGTCTTGCACTCCGGCGCTGTATCACCGAGGAAGCTTACGTAGCACCTGGTAGAGTCCGCAAATGATAGAAGCAGTTGAGTCCATCTTGACCTTGAGTAGCCGTTAGATTTTATAACTAGTCCAGGATGTTGTCGCCTCCGTACATGTAGACATGGTACAGCATCATAATAATCCATACACCTTGCTTGCATATAATATAAACAACGAAGGTTATGTCCTAGTGCTTGGCTAACCTCTCTTCGTCGCCGTGACTCGTGCGACGGCAATCCACATAATATTACAATCCAATAAACCGTAAAGGGTGAAGCCTTGAATCCTTTATAATATTAAAATGCTTTCAGTGAAAGTCTCCCGTTGATCCATTATAACACCCCTTTGCAGAAAGGTGCTAGCTAGATGCCAACGAAGGATGGTGACACGAAAGTTCAAGTAAACAATTCACTTCTTACCAAAACTGGTTCGGACTTACGTGTAGTGTAAGCCGACAATGGCTTCTACCAAGAAGTCATTGTACCAGAAGAATACTTAACCCAACACACTGGGTATATACAGGAATATAGGCAACAGACTCAATGTCTGGCTTGAGATGCTGGCTTTCATTTTTAACCTCTGACATCACCTGCCTTGCTTGGACACAAGCGCGCACGAATTCACTTACACCAAATTGTGCATATTCGTGCGTGACAGAAGACATTTATAAAAAACAAACATCAACATAAGTTGGTGTGTACTCACTCAACCGAAGTAGAACCTGATGACTACCCGTGAGTGTTTAGAATACAATAAAGGAGGCATCAACTACACTTGAAGAAACACCACTGCAAGAAGTGGCCTCAAGCATTTATATTGGCAGAAATATCGCTGAAATTGCTGGAACAGGCACCGATATCAAAATAAGAATGCGAAAGGCAAGATCAGCTTTCCTTGCATTAGGAGATACATCAAATTCAAAAGAAATCACGTTCAACACAACAAAAATGAAGATGCGACCTTGCGGAGCAAACCCCGGCTTCGTGTCAAAGCTGACAACGATCAGTCAGATCGTAAAACGTTCTCTCGGTATGGAGCCAACATGACTTCGACTGGTCAACTAATATTGCTTGAATCAAATCAATGAATGCACGCTAAACTCCTTCACATCCGTGAGAGCTCTCTGCGTAATAAAATCGTGTGGCCACTCCTTGCCTTTATGCTAACTGACATATTTTTACATTTGAAATTATCTCACAATTTACAATATGTCAACAATGTCATGACATTCGCTTACTCGTCACACAAAATGTCGACAATCTCATGACATTCGCTCACTCGTCACACAATGCCTACAATCTGAAGTACGCTCCCTGTAAAGCACAGGTGTACACGAAACGATATGTGACAATAACTTTCAATTCTAATGTCAAATCAGCTCACAAACATGAAGAACATCATAAACAGCTAACAAGAAGTTACAGACTTTGAAAAATGGGAGTTTGTATGGAACAAAAGAATTGAAATATGACAAGATGACCTGTGTGGGGCTGAAGACATAAGACAGCCAAGAGCCAGTGGAACGAGACGTGACTGTCAGTTTCTGGCATTTGATTGGACGCACATAGAAAAGACAAGCTGGTGGCATTAAAGGTAGTTCTTGTTCTGTAATCTGCAGGCTAAGAGATAGGTGATAAGACACTGAAAATCACGAGGAGAAGGGAACTAGTGACATACATGAAAGGGATACAGAAGAATATGGACAGACGTTGAAACGTTGACATAGGATAGGTATAGTGTACTTTATTTGTTGAAGGCAGTGCTCGACACAGAAATGTAGAGTAATGATGACGGAAATACAACATTAGAAAAGTTCTTCACGAGAAGTTAAAATAAAACACACACAAAACAAGACAAAAGCGAACCAAAAAGAAAAAACGAAATCTTCAGGCGTTGACTCTGTCTGACGGTCTTTGTGTCTTCACTCTCCTGGGGTTTTTTGTTTGTCTCACATCGTATTTTATTGACTTGCCTCATACGCGCCTCTCTTAAACCCGTTATATGTCCTCTCAATCAAGCTGATTGTCTTGTCTCCTTCCACTCCTCTCCTGGGCAGAGGTGAGACAAAGCTCTTATAAACCTGAAACATTACGCACTTTCACGTGAAGCTGTACACTCAATCAATAAAACTGTGTCCAGAATTTTTGACTTCTGATGTCAGCTTTTGGATAAGGGGAAGATTCAGGGTAGAAGGAAGACAGACAGACAGACAGACAGACAGACAGACAGACAGACAGACAGACAGACAGACAGACAGACAGACAGACAGACGGACGGACGGACGGACGGACGGACGGACGGACGGACGGACAGATAGATAGATAGATAGATAGATAGATAGATAGATAGATAGATAGATAGATAGATAGATAGATAGATAGATAGATAGATAGATAGATAGATAGATAGATAGATAGATAGATAGATAGATAGATCAGGCGTCACAGTTGAAACGATCTGCCTACACAGAATTAAGTGTATGCTCCAGAAATGTTGACGTAATTCCGTCAGAAAAGAGTGTCACAGACACTAGAAGATTTAATCGTATTTGTGTAGTTATATTTTTCAAATAGAAAATACAATTTGAGAACAGTTGTCATCTGATACCTGTCAATTAAATCTACATCAATTCGCTACCTTCCGATTTTCTCTAGTATCTGAATTCTGAGACAGCGCTGACGAGCACAGATAGTAGGATGTCTTCGTCACCTATCGGTTTATCGAGAAAAGGTTGGGAAAGGGATTTAGCACACCCCAGTAGAAATCTGCCGTGCCAGGTTGAAAAATAAAGGGATATCATTCTTCACGAATGAACTCTCCAACAAGATTATGCAGAGCAATCAACAGACCTGATCCAACATTCGTCCCGCGCAGATAGACTACGGATAACCCACCTATCTAACTATGGTCGTCATCGAAAAGACAAATATTGGATTCACCAGATTTTATTCCGGATTTGAACGAAATTTGTTTTATATATTTTTGTATATAACGAAGGACCTTCTGGGTATAATTTCGTTACTCGGTCTGTCTATCTATTATGAGTAGTAAAGTATGGTGTTTTCGACCTCCTTTTGTGGCGGTGGCGCGTGACTTATATAGTAAAATATACCAATCAACTCCGCCAATGCCGGTCCCAAGCCCGGATGAAAAAGGAGGAGGGCGGCCTGCATGGAGGCCGTAAGGAGGCAGCCCCTCCACCATGCAAAGGCACAACAGGCCAATCACCTGTTTGCTTTAAACCACGATTACGAGTAACACAAGAGAGAAAACCGGACTGATTCTAAAGGCGACGAACTGGAACGGACTACGGACTACGACTTATGGAACATGGAACACAAGAAGTATAAATGGGAAGGAAGAGGAGCTGGTGGAAGAGATGAGGAAAGCAAAACTAGAAATCCTGGCTATAACAGAAACAAAGAAAAAAGGACAAGGAGTCATGGATCTCAATGGCAACACGCTGCTCTACAGTGGTGTACCCATATTCGAAAGAGCTAAATGGGGTGTGGGTTGCATTGTGGCCCAAAATCAAAAAGATAGTATCAAGGGGTGGAACTTTGTCTCAGAGCGCATTATGGTTGTGAAACTAAAAGAAGGAGAAACCATAGTCAACCTGGTCATAGTGTATGGGCCAAATGAGGATGAGAGAGCAGAGGTCAAGGAGGAATTCTTCGAGCTGCTTCAAAGGACAGTGGATGACTGTCTAGATGAAGTTATCATGCTCGGAGATTTTAATGCCAGAGTTAAAAATGACCTTGCTAGATGGGGTGGAGTTATCGGAAGATATGGAGAAGATACTCTCAATGACAATGGAAAGCGACTCCTTAGATTCTGCAGTGAGCAGAATCTGATCATTACAAACACAAAGTTCCCCCATAAGCGCATACATGCATACACTAGATGTGAACCAACAAAGAATGAGAAGTCAGTGATCGACTATGCCATTGTTCGGAGAAGCTCATTCAAATATGTCCGAGATGCAAGAGTCTGGAGGGGGCCAGAGATTGGAAGTGATCACTACCTGCTAACAATCAAACGAATAACTGAAAGAGTTGCTCAGCCTAGGAACTGCTCAACATCACGCAAGAAACCAAGTAAACGAGCAGGAGAAATGAGCATTAGGACCTACAAGCTGAGAGAGCCAGAAATTAAGACCAGATATCAGGGGCTTATTGCTGCAGCGGTGAACAACACAGAAGAACAACCTGATGACTTGGAAACCCTCTGGATTAAATTCAAGGATATCATAAAGACAGCTGCTGCAGAAGCATGTGGTGAAGTCCGACTTGGGAACCAGAGAAAGAGGACACCTTGGTGGACAGAGGAAGTCAAAGAGAAAATAAGAGAGAAGAAAATGGCATGGAAACAATACTTAGGCGCTAAAAAACACAACAGGACAAATGGAAAAATATAGAGAATATGTGACACTCAGAACAGAAGTAAAGAACAAAGTGCTAGCAGCAAAACAGAAGTCCTGGGAAGAATTTGGAGAAAAGTTAGAAAAAGATGCACAAGAAAACCAGAAATTGTTCTATAAGACCCTAAAGAACATGAGGAAGGAAAAACAATGCCCTCTCAAATTTATAAAGGACAAGCAAGGCAAATTGCTTACTGCCCCGAAGGAAGTAATGGAAAGATGGAAAGAATATTTCTCAGAACTCCTTGATGGTGAGCAAGGTCAAACATCAGAAATGATAACCACAACAAGACCATACCAAAGGATTGGGAGATCGCCATCATAACACCAATTTTCAAAAAGGGTGACAATCGACAGTGTGGAAACCATAGAGGCATATCCCTTCTCAGTGTCCCTGGAAAGATCTACTCTAGAATCCTAGAGCAGAGACTCCGACGCCTAGCTGAGCCACAATTTGATGAGGTCCAGTGCGGATTCCGAGCAAACCGAAGTACTCAAGACCTAATCTTCACACTCAGACAGCTGAGTGAAAAGGCCCTTGAGTATAAGAGTGAGATCCATCTTTGTTTCATAGATCTGGAAAAGGCGTTTGACAGGGTCCCTTGGAGCAAACTTTGGGACTGTTTGGCAAGGAAGAATATTCCAGCACCTCTGATTCATGCTATACAGAGCTTCTACAAGTCTTGCAGAAATTATGTGAGGACAGCAAACCATAAGTCAGAAGAGTTCAGGACCACCACTGGTGTAAGACAAGGTGATATCCTATCACCTTACCTCTTCACTACTCCTTATGGACGATGTCATCAAGGCATGTAAGGAGAGAACAAGAAAGTATTCAGTGGGGTACTGGAAGATGAGACAGGTCTATATTTCAGAGCTGGCATTTGCTGATGATGTTGCCCTGATTGCTAAATCAGAGGCACATCTCCAATCCAACCTGCAAGTCTGGAAGGAAGAGCTGGAGAAGAGAGGGATGGTCATAAGCAGCTCTAAAACAAAATCCATGGTGATATCACGAGAAGAAAGAAGACATCAGATTAAGCTGGGAGAACAGGTCCTGGAGCAGGTCGACCACTTTAAATACCTCGGAGCTATTATAGACCGAAAGGGAGGCATCAAAGAAGAGTTGGCCACTCGAAAAGCAGCAGCTGGGAGACTTTTTCAGGCCATAAATCGAGGATTCCTCAGCAAGAGAGAGGTTGGTAAGAAAACGAAGATGGCTGTATACCGCTCCACCTATGTCCCAGTCTTGACATATGGATGCGAGACATGGGCAATGACTACAACCCATAAAAGCCAGATCCAAACCTCAGAAATGAGGTATCTGAGGAAGGTGGTTGAAGTAACAAGAAGAGACATGGTACGCAACCAGACGATACGTCAAGGCCTAAAATGCCAGCCCCTACAGACCCAAGTAGAACAGTCCCAACTAAGATGGTTTGGCCATGTCTGCAGAATGGGAGAAGATCGGCTACCACGACAAGCATGGGAAACAAAGAGCCAAGGATCCAGACCCCGAGGACGACCCAGAGTCCGCTGGGAGGACATTATTAGACAATCTTTGAAGGACCGAGGACTAGAATGGAACCAGGCCAGGAGGAAGGCAGCCGATAGAATAGTCTGGCGCTCTCTCTTCCAAACCTCTACACCTCACGGTAGAAGGGGAACGACTAAGTAAGTAAGTAAGTAAATATACCAATCGACAGTGGCGGTGGCGCGTGACTTTTATATAAGGAAAAATACTCCGATCAATAACGGCAGTAGGTAGGTTGTATTTTAAGTGTTGTTATGTTTCTTTATTCATACTATATATATATATATATATATATATATATATATATATATATATATATATATATATATATATATATATATATATATATATATATATATATATATATATATATATATATATATATATATATATATATATATATATACAATATATATTTTAAGTTCGATCAGGTCGGTCAGGGGCGATAAGTAGGTATGTTGTAGTTAATTATTGTCGTTAGCTGTTCGGGGGTATTGATTTAGGCTGGCGGGGGTGATGACGCATGGGCGTGTGCTGCCATGTAGGTATTGATGAGAATATAGGGGTGAGAGAAAAAAAACCATGTAAGTTGTCGTTAGTTGTTCGGTCGAGTTTTAATGGGGAGTGCGGGTGGTATTGCTTTTCGTTTTGTGGGTTGGTGTGTAGCGGGGACCGCCGGAGTAAGACAATGTATAAACACACACACGCACACACGGTTCTTGTGTGTTTATTCACCGGGAAATTAAAATTATTGAAATTTATAAGCCAAACCGAGCACCGTACTTTTTTCAGTTCGGCAAATCCAATCGCAGTGTCAAGGCCGTGGAGTTGTCACATTTTACACGCAATAAAAAGACTTTTGCCACCCCCTTACGCGACGTCACAAATCTCTTACCCACCCCGTCCACTTTTTTGTCCTTATTTTTTGTAATCCTGAAAAAATACAACTTACTCGAAAGTATGGTGAAGTCTCTAACACTCCACTACCGCAATAAGTTACCGGGTTTCGGGTTCAAAGCTTGGTAGTGTCACGCATCAGTCTAACCAGCTGTAAAAGGGTACCTGACTCCGATCTTGAGTTAGAGAAGGCAACGGCAGCGAGGAAGGGAACAGGCCACCCCACCTAATACAGCTGGGACCCATTACATCGAAGTCTATAACACTTCACTCCCCTACGGCAGAATCTGCTACGTGACTACCCTTACTGTTTAAATTAACGGCAGGCGTGTTTTTAAAAAAAAATGCATTTCTTGTCCTTGTCACCTGTTTGTAACTGTGGCTGACGAAGGGTAAAACCCGAAACGTCCCTTGTTTCTTGTGTACCGTTAACTTGTAGAACTGATTGTATACCGTTTTATTGGTTTATATACTTTAAAAAAATACGGGGGGGGGGGGAGAGGGTTTGAGGGCGGCAGTGAAGGGTCTGTCGTAAGCGTGTCAACTAAGAATGCACGAGGAACGCATTTTTTTTTAACTTGCCTTCCCAAACAACGGGGGAGGGGGGAGCTCACAATGTGAAATGACCCTTTTCAGTCAAGAAAAAGTACGGTGCTCGGTTTGGCTTATACATTTCAAAAATTTTAATTTCCCGGTGAATAAACACACAAGAACCATATATATATATATATATATATATATATATATATACATATATATATATATATATATATATATAAATATATAAATATATATATATATATATATATATATATAGTGTGTCTTGAAACCTACATTTTTCTCCCCGCGTGAATGTTGCGTTTTGAGGACATCCAAAAAAGTGTGTTTATCTAGTGTGTTGTTATGTTTCTTTATTCAGGTGTTACAACATATATAAAATATATACAACACATATATATGATACATGTATACAACATAGAGGGAAATATAAAAATCGATAAGTTCGATCAGACTGGTCAGGGGCGATAAGTAGGTAGGTTGTAGATAATTATTGTCGGTAGCTGGTCGGTGGGGGTTTTTTTATTGGAGAGGGCGGAGGTTATTGGTTTTGGATGGCGGGGTGATGACTCACGTGTGGGTTGGGGTGTAGCTGGCAGCCGGGGTGTGGTGTGGTGTTGCTTTTTGTTTTTGTCTGGTGTTTTTGTGTGTAGGTATTGATGAGAATATAGGGGTGAGGGTGTTTATCTAGTGTGTTGTTATGTTTCTTTATTCAGGTGTTACAACATATATACAATATATACAATATATATATATATATATATATATATATATATATATATATATATATATATATATATATATATATATATATATATATATATATATATATATATATATATATATATATATATATATATATATACAGTAGAACTCCATTTATCCGAACCCCATGGGACCGAGCATCGTTCGGATAATCAAATGTTCGGATAATTGGATTACATAATGTATCGAGTACATGTACACATATTTCTAAAAATAATTAACCATCACAAGGAAAATACACTATAAAACATATTTACTTGTACTGTAATAATAATACCCACACTGTATTAGATCACTGTATCACCAAAATCTTTTATTACACTGCAGTGCATGTACTTCTTGTATTAATTATTTTTGTTAAGAAAGAGAAATGTTTTCAAAATAACATTACAAACGATTCAAAACCAGGCGCAACTTACGTATATATGTACTTGCACAGATGTAGCCCACTATTTAAAATAATGAGAGGAGCCGCGCTAGCGTAGTGGTTACAACACCGCTCTGGCGACCGGGTGATTCAGGATCAAACCCGGGCGACGGCATTTGAGGATTTTTCGTCGACCGGGAATTGGACTGGATTAACTCGAGACCTGGCGAGGACATTTGAAGGAGTGTCGTCGACCAGGGATTGGCGGCTCCTGAGCCGACCCAGCTGCAATGGGTACCTCCGAAATCGGAGAGTATTTGCCTGAATGGCGAGGGACACCTGTCTCTGTACAAGTAAAAAGGGATACTCACGTAAAATCAATGTCAGGTTAGACATAGTAATAACCTGAGATTTCGCCTCGAGTATTAGCGGGCGTACGAAAAAAAAAAAAAAAAAAAAAAAAAAAAAAAAAAAATAATGAGGAATCCTCTTTTGCACCAAACTGGATAGTCTCCTTTTGGCTGCTAAGTCTCGCATTCTCTTCAACAGCAGAAGCTGTGTAGGACAGCTGTCATCTTCTTGCTCGTACCAAGCCATCGCAGTTTCTAGTGCTATAAAGGCCTCTTCAGGACTTGGTCGACGTTTTGGTTTTTCTTCATAATCTACAAGTACATCATGTACTTCTGAGGTGTCTTCATCATCGGTCACTACATGTATTTGGTTTTCTTCTTGCACAAAAGACAAAATTTCTTCGTCATTCAAAAACTGAAAACCAGAATCATTATCATCTTCTAGCCACATGTGTGCATCATCTTTGTCACAGTCCGAAAATCCGGGCATTGCTTGAAACAGTTCCACAACTTCATTTATACAATCATCATTTGTGTCCACTGCAGTAGTTTCATTTCCTCCATTTTTCCCAAGCAATCTACTCCAAGCCTTGTTGAGATTATCTTGTGACAGGGTGGTCCAAGCATCAGCTAACATATAGCAGCAGTCTTTGAGATTAAGCTTTTTGGAAAACGCCACCACACTTTCTTCATCTTCAGCCAACAATAAACGACGCAGGACTTCCTTCTTGTACATCTTTTTAAGCTTTGCTATAACACCCTGATCCATTGGTTGAATCAGTGCTGTTACATTGGGAGGCAGAAAAATTACTTTAAAATTTGCATCAACTGCATTCAATGTATCCGTCTCTGGATGAGATGGTGCATTGTCCAGTAGAAGAATTACTTTTCCAGTTTTCTTTTCTTGTTCTCCCAACCTCTTCACATTTGGGATGAACTGATTTGTATACCAATCAAGAAATATTTCACTATTCATCCAAGCACTCTTCTGTGCTTTGTAACACAATGGGAGACATGTCACATTCTTTAAACAACGTGGTTTTTTGGCTTTGCCGATCATTAGCACCGGTAAACGATGACTTTCACTGGCATTCGCGGCTACCAAAATTGTTACTCTCTCTTTGCACTTTTTAAACCCAGGGGCAGCTGCTTCGCGCTGAGATGCAAGTGATTTTTGAGGCAATGATTTCCAGTATAAGCCAGTCTCATCGGCATTATACACATCCTCGAATGAATAACCTTCTTCTTCCAAAAAAGCCAAGAATGTTTCTATAAAATTTTTAGCGGCAGTTGCATCGCTAGATAAAGATTCCCCTTGAATCTCCAATTCTCGTATGCCATGACGAGATTTAAAGTTTCTTAACCATTCCTGGCTAGCCTTAAAGTCAGGAGGACCGTCAAGTTGATTGTTGAACTGAAGTGCCTTTTCACACAACAGAGAACCAGAGATAGGTTCCCCTTTGCTTCTTCTTTGCACAAACCATATATACAAAGCCTCTTCCAATTTCACATCTTTCGCATTTCTCATGGTTTTACGTTTCTTCGACCCATTTTCACTATCAAATTTCGATGCAAAACTCATAATTTTATCCTTGTTACTTTTAATGTGAGAGACGGTAGCTTTCCCAACATTGAAAATCCTCGCAAGTGAAGACACAGTTTCACCTTGTCCTAGTCTCTTGATAAATTCTGTTTTCGTTTCAATTGACAAAACATTGCGGTTCCTTTTATACGCTTTAGGCCTACTGGAAGATGCCATATCGCACAGAGAAATACTTGTACGCCAAAATTATTCTGCTGTAGTAGCAGACACAATTATTTTAAGTTGAACTGTCTGTTTAGCCAGTGTTCTTTCTACCTAGAACGCACACGTACACTGTATTTTTAAACCAGATATTAACTGACTTTATGATCTAACTGACTTCCTGTACGTAAGCGACCGACCATTAGCCATCCCATTCTCTACAAATTGTTCGCACACATTTGAAGTTTGCCGCATCAAAAGATTCAGAATTTTAGTCTAACGTGACTGTGGCATCTGATTTTTTTTTTTTCTGGAAAAAGTGTTCGGATAATTGGATGTTCGGATAATTGGGGTTCGGATAAATGGAGTTCTACTGTATATATATATATATATGTATGTATGTATGTATGTATGTATGTATATATATATATATATATATATATATATATATATATATATATATATATATATATATATATATATATATATATATATTTATATATATATATATATATATATATATATATATATATATATATATATATATAAATACACAACATACATACAATATATATTTTACAACAGGTAGACAACGTTTATACAAATGCCAAGGATTTCTACGTTTTTTAATATATAAGAGTTATCTCAGCAGTCACGATCACAGGCACAAGGTAGGCTAAGCAGAAAGATTAGATAGTGAGGGGAGCTGTGGTGACATTGTCGGCGTGTACCTGCCTTTTTATGTAAAAATATGACAGGAAATTTCCGGTGTTGGGTGAGTACATCTAAAATGCTAGCTTATTGTGATGTTAATTGAGCCCCTTGGTACATTTTCCCCGCCCCGCGGTTGTTGTGTGGTGAGAACCGCCAAAAACGGGTTTTTTCTGGTGGTTTGTGTGTAGGTATTGATGAGAATATAGGGGTGAGAGAAAAAAACCATGCAATTTGTCGTTAGCTGGTCGGTGGGGTTTTAATGGAGGGCGCGGGGGATATTGATGATGACGCATGGGTGTGTTGGCGTGAGGAAAAAATGACGTAAAAAAAAGCCGGCACTCTTGAGATAAAGAGGAAAATATAAAAAGGGATACATTTTATAGAGGAAAATGGCTGATAAGCGCGGTGTGGTGTGGGTGATTTTTGGTTTTGTCTGGTGTTTTGTGTGTAGATATTGATGAGAATATAGGGTGGTGAGAGGTGCCGGGGTGTAGTTATCGGAGTCAGCGATTCTTTTGATGTAAAAATATGACAGGGAATTTCCGTTGTTGGGTGAATGTAATTACATATTGATACGGGCTCTGGTCCACGGGTTAGTTTTCTTTATTATTTATATTATATCATGAGTAATAAGTCTACGCACCCCAATGTCCATCTAGTGGTATGTAAGTGACCCCGCACACAGCTGTATTCTCCAACATAAAAAATACTGTCAAAGGCCAGGCTGGACAATTCCAAATAGACAGTTTTATTGAACACAACGAGGCTCTGTAGAGATATATGTCATATGCAGACTAGATTATGGCGTCGACTAGACAGTCCTTAGTGTTGCTGTACAGTCTGCAACTGGAACAATGTCGAGGATATTTTCATTCATTTTA